>PVJN01062261.1:0-11061 GCA_004026805.1 Lasiurus borealis | reverse complement strand
GTTTTGTTGATGGCTTCTTTTGCTGTGCAAAAGCTTTTTATTTTGATGTAGTCCCATTTGTTTATTTTTTCTTTAGCTTCCATTGCCTTTGGAGCAGTATCAGTGAAGAAGTTCTTTTGGCATATATCTGAGATTGTGCTGCCTGTGGATTCCTCTAGTATTTTTATGGTTTCCCTTCTAATGTTTAAGTCCTGCATCCATTTTGAGTTTATTTTTGTATTTGCCAAGAGACATATGAAAACATGTTCAAGGTCATTAATCATCCGAGAGATGCAAATCAAAACGACAGTGTGATACCATCTTATACCGGTCAGAATGGCAATCATCAACAAATCAACAAATGATAAGTGTTGGCGAGGATGCGGAGAAAAAGGAACCCTTGTGCACTGTTGGTGGGAATGCAGACTGGTGCAGCCACTGTGGAGAATAGTATGGAGTTTTCTAAAAAAACTAAAAATGGATCTCCCATTTGACCATGTAATCCCACTCTTAGGAATTTATCCTAAGAAATCACAAACACCAATCAGGAAGGATTTATGCACCCCTATGTTCATAGCAGCACAATTTACAATAGCTACAATTGGGAAACAGCCTAGGTGCCCGTCAGCAGATGAGTGGATCAGAAAACAGTGGTACATCTACAAAATGGAATTCTCTGCTGCCATTAAAAAGAAGGAATTCTTACCATTTGCAGCAACCTGGGTGGAACTGGAGAGCCTTATGCTTAGTGAAATAAGCCAGTCAATGAAGGAGAAGCATCACATGATCTCACTCATTTGTGGATAATAAAGAACATTATAAACTGATGAACAAAAGGATAGATACAGAGACAGTAAAGCATCAAACAGACTGTGAAATTAAGCAGGAAGATTAAAGTTAGGTGAGCTAGATAAGAGATCAATCAAAGGACTTGTATGCATGCATATAAGCATAACCAATGAACATAGACACTGGGGGGTTGGGGTATGCCTGGGAGGAGGGGGTCAATGGGGGGATATGTATAAGAAAATTAATAAAAATTTAAAAAAAGAATAGTAAGATAGGGAAGAATCTAGACAGGTCATTTTCTACTAGGACCAAATCTGAAATAATCCAAAGAGTTATCACCAGATTTAGCAATTGACCTTTAAAGAACAACTATCATTAATTAATTTTTGAAATTCACCATGTTGAAGTAATCAGAGTAAAGTATCTCCTTCAATATTGGCTATATAGTAGCAAAATTCAGGCAGGTAGTTCACACATTTTGTACCAGAGGGTATTGTTTGTTAAAATTAACCCAGCTGTTTTTTTTTGTTTTGTTTTGTTTTGTTTTTGTTTTGTTGTTGTTTTGTGTGTGTGTGTGTGTGTGTGTATAATCTCTCTGAATGGTGAGTTAAGCAGTAGCAGCCAATACAAATACTACTCATATAGTGAGGTCATCCTACTTTGGTCTACTATATATTAGGTTTCATATATTATATAGTAACATTTGACTTCAGTCTTTTTTAAAAACTGAACTATTTAATTCAGTCACTAATAAATTGATTTCCAATTCTTCTGGTTGAAGTACATGAATATTCATAGAAGTAGAGTAGAAAAGCTGATAGTCAAAGAGTAGATGTAAAGACAGATACACAGGACTGCATAACGGTGCTAGTTGTTGAGCTGAGATTTAGGTCAGGAATGAGACTGCTTAATACTGTTCCAGATGACAACCACATTTAGACAGTATGTTGAAAACTTGTCTACACTGTCATCTGAGGGAAGGTGCTAAAACCCACAAAGCCAAGTTAGCAGGTTTTACAAAACTCAGTCTGTAAATATATTTTAAGTTTAGCAATATTTTTATGAATCATGATGCCACTCCCTTGAGAGATCCTCTATGTATCTCCCTGAAGTATCTCAATTATTTTTGTAAATTTACCCAGATTTTATTTATTTACAAAAATGGCAGGGAGATGTCACTTGCTTCAAGTTCCAGTTAGTATTTCCATTTGCTCTCATGTGAATTCTCCCAAAGTGGTCAACTTCCAAAAGCAAACATTGAGCATGGAATAATAAATCATGATCTAAAATATATTTTATGTTTGAAAAGTCTATTCTTTTATCTTATCAAACAAGTGGAACTTTTGCCAAGATAAATAAAATATGTTTTCCAACATGATATTTAATCAGGATAATATTCTTCTTTTTAAGCTAAAATTAATTTATATATATAGTTATTGAGATAAAATATGCAGAATGCAGGATAGAAAACATTACAAAATTAGGTCTCAATGAACTTCTAACATGGCTTCCTCTAACAGTTGCATATGAAAAGAAAAAAAAAGGCAATATAAAAATTTGTTTCCCTGAACTACCATCTGTTATTTTTGTTTGAATTAATCTCAATGTTCTAAAGGTTATGGATATTGTGCAGTAATTAACGACATTATGGGAAATGTCATACTTCTCTGTGTTGTACTTCCCAAATTTTACAAGCATAGAATTTTAAAGTGATCTCTTTTATCAAAAGTGTGACGAAATGTCTTCTTTGCACTATAGTATCAGTAAAATAGTATTGCATTGTCAATTTGCTTGCTCTGAAATGCAAATAAAATAGGATCTTGTTTTGCATATTTTCCCTCTGTTTTCTTTATGTCACATATACAGAGACTTTGAAGAAAGTAGTTACCAAATTGTTATCAAGTACATATAAATTCTGTTAATTTCTTTACCTTAGAAAAATTATTTTCCTTATAATTAATAAGAAAATTATATTCTTTTCTCCAAAGGAAGGCTAAAAATTCAAGTACATCCTATATAATCAAAGAGTAATATGCAAATTGACCATACCTCTGCTACACCCATAAGCCACACCCACCAGTCACACCCACTAGCCAATCAGAGTGAGTATGCAAATTAACCCAACCAAGATGGCTACAGCCACAGAGAGAGCAGGAGGGAGGCTTGGGTTGCCCCTGGCGATTGAGGAAACCAAGCTTTCCACACACCTTAAGCCTCCACTTAAGGCAACAAAGTTTCAATGGCTGTGCCAGCAGAAGGCTTGGCTCCACTCTAGGCTACAAAGTTTCAATTGTAGAAGATAAATAAATCCCATTTACCATGGCCTCTGCTTGGGTAGCTGGGGTGTGTGGCTGGCCTGCAAACTACCACAGGTCCCCTGCCCAAGCCACCCCACGCCCCAAGGGAACACCCACTCTGATTGGGGACACTCTTCAGGGAAAACCAGCTGGCCCTCACCCATGCAGCAGGCCTCTATCCTATCTAATAAAAAAGTAATATGCAGATTGACCATCACTCCAACACATAAGATGACTACCTCCATGTGGTCAAAAGATACTGCCCCATGTGGACACTAGATATCCACCATTAGATGGCCAGCAGGGGAGGGCAGTTGGGAGTGATCAGGCCCACAGGGTAGGGCAGTTAGGGGCAAACAGGCTGGCAGGGGAACAGTTAGGCATCAGTTAGGCTGGCAGAGGAGTGGTTAGGGGGTAATCAGGCTGGCAGGCAGAAACAGTTAGGGGCAATCAGGGAGTCAGGCAAGTGAACAGTTGGGAGCCAGCAGTTCTGGATTGTGAGAAGAATGTCTGACTGCCCATTTAGGTCCAATCCAATCAGGTCTCTCAATGGGTCCCAGATTGGAGAGGGAGCAGCCTGGGCTGAAGGACACCCTACCCCCCTTGCACAAATTTCATGCACCAGGTCTCTAGTTTATATATAAAGGTATAAATACCAATGAACACTTTGTGCATCATTTCCCCTGCTTTGGAAACAGTGGTCCAGAGATATTTAATTGCACAGCATGTGACTATAAATATTTTACATGGAGATTATATCTATACCTTAACTTATAAGTAAAAGGACAAATTTAAGATTTATGTTTCTTAAGCCCTTGTGAAGTTAAAAAAAAAAACTTGAAATAAACCAAAAGAGAAGACTAACTAATGTTAATACATAGGCCAAAGCTACTCAAATTAGGGGTTTTGCCCTCACTATAAATTCCAAGAAAGTAGAGAGTATTTGAAAATTCACAAGATGCTCTTAGGTCCAGCAATGGTCTGACCATGAGCTTCAAAAGGGTCAGTGCTATGTCACTGGTTGCTTTGATTAGTATCAAGGATTGCCATTTGGTTAATTCATCGAATGGTAATGATGATAACTAGCATAAGTATACACTTGGGATGTACTGAAAGCTTTAAATTATTCAATTACAACAATAAACTCCTATGGTAGATATCATTATTATTTAAATTTTATAAAAAAGAAAAGAGAAGTAGTATTTCTGAGGTCCTGGGGAAGTAAGTGGCAGATCTGAACCCAGGAAATCTGGCCTCAAGGTAAGTCTGTGCTCCCAATATCTATCAAAAGAAGGCTGTCAGCAGCTACAGTTTGCCTCATAGCCATTTTGAAGGGCAAAAATTCATGAAGGAAGACCAGTGCAGAAGTGAGGGTTCAGTCTCTACAATTGGCATTCACTCTATGCCCAGATTTTACACACATTAATTAATGAAATCTTCATAACATCCCTCCTAAGAGTAAAGTATTCTTTCAATGTTTTTCATTATAGTTATGGAAACTGAGACACAGAAAGATGAAACAGCTTGCCCAATGGTGCTTTAGCAGTAAAGGCAGGCTTTGAACAAAGACAGTCTGACTATAGAGTACATATTCTTTGCCATTATGAGACATTGTTCATGTTTTAGAAATTTTAATTCAGTTCAAGGGAGCCAAATTTAAGAGAAGTAGGAGAAAATATATAATGTGGCTTTTAAAAATTAAAATTCAGTAAAAGTAAGCAATATTTAAAAATATCAATGACAATAATCCATGGACACTCTATAGTATAATGTACATTGGTCTTCTTATTTTAGTGCTTGTTATAGGTTGAATCATGTCTTCCCACAAATTCACATGTTGAAGTTCTAACCCCTCAGAATGTAACATTTTTTAGCAATTGGGTTTTTAGAGAGGTAATCAAGTGAAAAATGAGATTATTAGTGTGGTCTCTAACCCAATAGTACTATTATAATTTGTAAAGAGAGGAAATTTGGACACAAACACACATTGAAGAAAGACAATTGAAAGAGATATAGAGAGCTGCTAGCCATTGACAAGCTGAAGAGAGAGGTGGGCAACATAGCTTTCCTTCAAAAGAAACCAACCTTGCTGATAATGTTATTTCAGACTTCTAGTCTCCAGAACTGAGACAGTGCATTTCCATTGTTTAAGCCACCCAGTTTGTGGCACTTTGTTATAACAGCTTCAGCAAACTAATATAGTACTCTTGGAATAAAATTAGCAGAATATCATTTCAAATGGTGCAGCTAAATCATGGAATTTAAGGAAGGATACTGGGACATCTCCTGGAATCTGGGAAAGTCTGTATAAGCATCTTTCAATATACAGAGACTGGAGAGCACCAAGAATTCAAGCAACAGCCAAAACCGGTTTAGCTCAGTGGATAGAGCGTCAGCCTGCGGACTGAAAGGTCCCAGGTTCGATTCTGGTCAAGGGCACATACCTTGGTTGCAGGCACATCTCCAGTGAAGGGTGTGCAAGAGGCAGCTGATCGATGTCTCTCTCTCATCGATGTTTCTAGCTTCTCTGTCCTCCCTTCTTCTCTGTAAAAAATCAATAAACTCTATTAAAAAAAAAAAAAAAAAAGAAGAATTCAGGCAACATCTCCAAGTCTCATTCTTCTTTTTTACAGGCCACATTATCTCTCTTCTTTTTTACTTTTGTAGATGATCTTCACTTTTTCACAGACATGATTGCACCAAAGCTTAAAAGGGTACAGTTTTCCACAAACAGAACAAATACTGATGAATTTAAATCTCAATTCTAAACTCATAGGAGACAATCCGATAGGCCTGGCATAAGTCAAGTGTTTATTCATATTTCAATGAACTATGACCAGGGAAGCAGGGCTATATAGGGTAAACATGGCTTTGGGATCAGGGCTACATTATAACTTTTATAGGCTCTAAGCCCTTTTGTCTTCATGGGCCACCATCATCCCTAAAAATTATTAAAAATATGTTATTTTATTTTTTTATTGTTTAAAATATCACATATAGTAGTACATGTATCTTCTTTTTCCCCCCCATTGATCTTCCCCCAGCCTCCTCTATCCCCTGTCACATGTGTTCATTCCTCCTCTCCCCAGTGTCTTGTATCTATTGGTTATGCTTACATGCATGTATACAAGTCCTTTGGTTGATCTCTTTCCCCCTTCCCCAACACTCCCCAGCCTTCCCGTTGTAATTTGAAAATCTGTTTGATGCTTTACTGCCTCTGTATCTATCTTTTTGTTCATCAGGTTATAATGTTCTTTACTTTCCATAAATGAGTGAGATCATGTGGTATTTTTCTTTCATTGCCTGGCTTATTTCACTTAACATAATGTTTTCCAGGTCCATTCATGCTGCTGCAAATGGTAAGAATTCCTCCTTTTTTATAGCAGCATAGTATTCCATTGTATAGATGTATCACAGTTTTCTAATCCACTAATCAGCTGATGGGCATTTACGCTATGGTGAATTGTGCTGCTATAAACACAGGGATACATATATCCTTTCTGATTGGTGTTTCTAGTTTCTTGGGATATATTCCTAGAAGTGGTATTACTGGGTCAAATGTAGTTCCACTTTTAGTTTTTTGAGGAAACTCCATAATGTTCTCCACAGTGGCTGCACCAGTCTGCATTCCCACTAGTAGTGTATGAGGGTTCCTTTTTCTCCACATGCTCACCTGCACTTGTCCTTTGTTCCTTTGTTGATGATAAGCCATTCTGACAGGAGTGAGATGGTACATTGTCGTTTAGATTTGCATCTCTTGGATAATTAGTGCCTTTGAGCATGTTTTCATATGTCTCTTGGCCTTCCTTCTGTCTTCTTGCAAAAAGTTCCTATTTAGGTCCATTGCCCATTTTTTTTATTCGATTGTTTATCTTCCTTTTATTAAATTGTATGAGTTACCTGTAAATGTCAGATATTAAACCCTTATTGGTGATGACATTGGCAAATGTGTTCTCCCATGCAGTGGTCTTTCTTGTTGTTTTGTTGATGATTTATTTTGCTGTGCAAAAACTTTTTATTTGGATGTAATTTCTCTTTAGCTTCCATTGCCCTGGGAGTGATATCTGTGAAGAAATTGCTTTGCCATATGTCTGATATTTTGCTACCTGTGGATTCCTCTAATATTTTTATGGTTTCCCATTTTATGCTTAAGCCCTTTATGCATTTTGAGTTTATTTTTGTGAATGTGTAAGTTGGTGGACTAGTTTCATTGCTTTGCATGTATCTATCTAATTTTCCCAGCACCATTTATTGAAAAGACTGTCTTCATTCCATGGTATGTTCATGCCTCCTTTGTCAAATATTAATTGAGCATAGTGATTTGGGTCAATATCTGGGTTCTCTATTCTATTCCATTGGTCTATATGTCTATTCTTGTGCAAGTACCCGGTTGTTTTGAGAACAGTGGCTTTGTAATATAGCTTGAAATCTGATATTGAGATACCACCTACTTTTGTTCTTCTTTCTCAGGATTGCTGTGGCTATTCAGGGTCTTTTTTTACTCCAGATGAATTTTTGGAGAGTTCTTTCTACGTCTGTCAAATATGCCATTGGTATTTTAATGGGGAGTGCATTGAATCTATAGATTGCTTTGGGTAGTATGGACATTTTAATGATGTTGATGCTACCAATCCATGAACATGGTATGTTCTTCCTTCTGTTTATGTCTTCCTCTATCTTTTTTTTTTTCAGTGTCCTGTAGTTTTCTGCATGTAGGTCTTTTACCTTTTTAGTTAGGTTTATTTCTAGGTATCTTAATTTTTTTGTGTGTGTGATGGTAAATGGGATTGCTTTTTTAGTCTCTCTTTCTGTAAGTTCACTATTGATGTATAGAAATGCCATAGATTTCTTGGCATTAATTTTGTATCCTGATACATTCCGAATTCATTTATTAAGTCCAATCGTTTTCTGATGGAGTCTTTGGGATTTTATGTATAGTATCATGTCATCTGCAAATAAGGACAGTTTTACTTCTTTTCCAATTTGGGTGCCTTTTATTTTTTTCTTGTCTAATTTCAATGGATGATACTTCCAGTACTATGTCTATCAGGAGTGTTGAGAATGGGCATCCCTGACTTGTTCCTGTTTTTAGGGGAAATGGTTTTAGATTTTTCCCATTGAATTTGACATTGGCTGTACGTTTATCATACATGGCTTTTTTTATGTTGAGGTATGATCCTTCTATTCCCATATTGCTGAGAGTTTTTTCAAGAAACGGTATTGGATTTTGTCAAATGCTTTTTCTTCATCAATTGTTATGACTATATGATTTTTATCTCTCAGTTTGTTTATGTGACATATCTTGTTTACTGATTTGTGGATATTGTTCCATCCTTGCATCCCTGGGATGAATCCTACTTGGTCATGGTGTATGATTTTTCTGATGTACTACTGATCCAATATGATAGAATTTTGTTGAGGATTTTGACATATAAGTTCATGAGGGATATTGCCTGTAATTCTCTTTCATTGTGTTGTCTTTATCTGGTTTTTGGTATTAGGGAGATGCTGGCTTCATAGAAGGAGCTTGGAAGTTCCTTCCTCTTGAATTTTTTGGAATAGTCTGAGGTGGATACGTTTTAGTTCTTCCTTAAATGTTTGGTAAAATTCCCCTGGGAAGCCATTTGGCCCCAGGCTTTTGTTTACTGGAAGGTGTTTGATGACTACTTCAATTTCTTTCATAGTTATTGGCCTATTGAGATGTTTAGATTCTTCCTGATTGAGTTTTGGAATTGAGTATTTTCCTCCAGGTTGTCTAGTTTCTTGGAATAGAGTTGTTCATAGTATTTTTTTTTTTTAACAATCCTTTGTCTTTATGTGTGGTCTATTGTTATTTCTCCTCTTTCATTTTTGATGAAAAAGATAAGAAATATTTATTTGGGTCCTCTCTCTTTGCTTCTTGGTGAGCCTGGCTTGAGGTTCATGAATCTTGCTTATCCTTTTCAAGAACCATTTCTTGGTTTTGTTGGTCTTTTTGGGGACATTTAATCCATTTACATTTAATGATCTTTTGTATTTTGTTTCTCTCTATGTAGTTTATCTCCTCTCTGATCTTCAATATTTCCTTCCTTCTGCTTACACTGGGTTTTTCTCTTTCTAACTATTTCAGTTGTAGCGTTAGGTAGTTTATTACCATTGTTTCTTCTTTTTTGTTGTAGGTTTGTAGAACTATGAACTTCCCTCTCTAGACTGCTGTCGCTGTGTCCTATAGATTTTGGATTGTTGTGTTTTTATTGTCGTTTGTTTCCATGCTGTTTTTTATTTCTTCTTGATCTCTCTGGTAACCCATTGTTTAATAACATACTATTTAGTCTCCGTGTATTTTATTCTTTTGGATTGTTTTTATTTTTAGTTGATTTCCAGTTTTATGCCATTGTGATTTGAGAAGATGCTTGATATGATTTCTATTTATTTTTATTTTTGTCTATATTTTATTGATTTTTACAGAGAAGAAAGGAGAGGGAGTAAGAGTTAGAAATATCGATGAGAGTGAGACATTGATCAGCTGCCTCCTACACTCCCCGCACTGGGAGTGTTCCCATAACCAAGGCACATGCCCTTGACCGGAATCTCACCTAGGACCTTTCAATCTACAGGCCAACACTCTATCCACTGAGCAAAACCAGTTTTGGCAATTTCTCTCTTCTTGAATTTGAAGACACTTTTCCTGTGACCCAATATGTGGTATATCTTTGCGAATGACACAAGCGCACTTGAAAAGAATGTATATTCTATGGATTTGGAGTGAAATGTTCTGAAGATATCAATTAACCCAATCTGGTCTAGTGAGTCATTTAGGATTGATGTTTCTTTGCTGATTTTTTGTTTAGAGGCTTTGTCCAATGGTGTTAGTGAGGTATTAAAGTCCCCCTACGATGATTGTATTACTGTCAATTTCTTCCTTGATATCCTCCAGGAGTTGTTGTTTTTTTTTTATTTGGGTGCTCCTGTATTAGGTGCACATATGTTTACCAGAGTTATTTCTTCTTTTTGGATTGCTCCCTTTAGTATTATGTAGTGGCCTTCCTTATACAGTGGTACCTCGAGATAAGAGTGCCCTAACATTTGAGATTTTTGAGGTAGGAGCTGTTGAGCGAGCAATTTTTGCTTTGAAATACGAGCAACATTTGAGATAGGAGTAATCGCACGGATCGGCCGGCTGCACACGACCCACCAGTTTACCGAGACTCAAGTGTCTCATAGTTTCCCACGCTCAAATTACGGAATGAATTAAACTTCGTATCTTGAGGTACCACTGTATCTTGTTATGTCATTCACTTTGAAGTCTAATTTGTCAGATATAAATAATGCTACCCCATTTTTTTTTTCATTTCCATTTGCCTGAAAAACCATTATCCATCCCTTCACCCTCAGGCTGTGTGCGTCTTTTTTCCTGAGATGGGTTTCCTGTAGACAGCAGATATATGGGTCATGTTTTCTTATTAAATAAGTTATCCTATGTTTTTTGATTGGGACATTTAATCCATTTACATTTAAAGTTATTATTGATAGGTACTTGTTTGTCACTATTTTTATTCTTTACCTCTATGTTCCTTCTTCACTTCCTATTTCTTCTTTTTACAGCAGACCATTTTGCATTTCTTTTTTTTATTAATTTTTATACATATTTCCCCATGGCCCCCCCTTACTCCCAGGCATACCCCACCCCCCCAGTGTCTATGTTCATTGGTTATGCTTATATGCATGCATACAAGTCTTTTAATTGATCTCTTATCTAGCTCACCTAACTTTAATATTCCTGCTGTAATTTCACAGTCTGTTTGAAGCTTTACTGCCTCTATATCTATCCTTTTGTTCATCAGTTTATAATGTTCTTTATTATCCAACAATGAGTGAGATCATGTGATGCTTCCCCTTCATTGACTGACTTATTTCACTAAGCATAAGGCCCTCCAGTTCCATCCAGGTTGCTGCAAATGGTAAGAATTCCTTCTTTTTAATGGCAGCATAGAATTCCATTGTGTAGATGTACCAC
>PVJN01062260.1:0-11065 GCA_004026805.1 Lasiurus borealis | reverse complement strand
TCCCTCTACCTTACCTCCCCCCACATTGTCCTCATCCATAGGTGTATGATTATTGTCCAATCTCTACCTGTACCCCCCCACCCCTTTCCCAATTCTATTATATTCACCAGTTTATTCTATTGATCAAGTTTTTAATTCACTTAATTTTTAGATTCACTTGTTGATAGATATGTATTTGTTGTTCATAATTTTTTATCTTTTACCTTTTTCCTCTTCCTCTTCTTAAAGAGTGCCTTTCAGCATTTCATATAATACTGGTTTGGAGTTGATGAACTCCTTTAGCTTTTTCTTCTCTGTGAAGCTCTTTATCTGCCCTTCAATTCTGAATGATAGCTTTGCTGGATAGAGTATTCCTGGTTGTAGGTTCTTGCTGTTCATCACGTTGAATATTTCTTGCCCCTCTGTTCTGGCCTGTATGGTTTCTGTTGAGAAATCAGTTGACAATCATGTGGGTGCTCCCTTGTAGGTAATGAACTGTTTTTCTCTTGCTGCTTTTAATATTCTCTCTTTGTCTTTTGCTCTTGATATTTTAATTATGAGGTGTCTTGGTGTGGTCCTCTTTAGATTCCTTATATTTGGAGTTCTGTGTGCTTCCTGGACTTGTAAGTCTATTTCTTTCACCAGATGTGAGAAGTTTTCAAGTATCTTCCTCTCTCTTCTTTCTGGGACCCCCACAATTCTGATGTTGGTATGCTTGAAGTTGTCCCAGAGGCTCCTTACACTATCTTCACATTTTTGGATTCTTTTCTCTTCTTGCTTTTCCAGTTGAGTGTTTTCTGCTTCTTTGTATTTCAAATTTTTGACTTGATTCTTGCCTTCCTCTAGTCAGCTGTTAGATCTCTGTATAATATTTTTCTATTTCAGTCAGTGTATTTTTAATTTCTAGTTGGTCCTTCTTCATCTTATCTTGCTAAATTTATCCATCTTTTCTAGGAAATTCTTGAAAAACCTTATAAGCATGGTTTTGAACTCTATATCCAGTTGTTTGTTTTCCTCCATTTCTTTTGTTTGTGGTCTGTTCCTTTGTCTCCATGTTTTTACTATGCCAGGAGAACTTATGTGCTAGAATCAGCCTTATGATGCAAGACTTGCAAAACTGCAAAAGCCTCTCTGTTGAGCTTGGGAGGGGTAGAGTCTCAGGGCTGAGCAGAGACAGTCTTGGATTCCAGTCAGCCCCGCCCTACTCAGCCCCTGGGTCTCAAGTGTCTCTCGGTAATCACTGCGGCACTTTCTGTGTGCACGCACGGGTGCCTCCAGACCTTTGCCTTTCCAGGTCCTATATGAGTCTGGGTCCCCAGGGTCTCGCCCGAAACTGGGATTCAATGCAGTTAGAAGTGGCACAGTTGGGAGGCTCTGTCTCCCACCCACCAGAGAGAGCCAGTGGCACAATCAGCAGTCTGTCCTCTCTGTGTGCAGTGATTTGCATGCCCCAGACTTCTGCCATTTCGCAGCTCCCCTAAATTTCCGTGCACTCTTCCCTTTTCACAGTCCAGACTCAACCCCTATGAGTCTCGCCCGGAGCTGAGATTCAATGCTGTAGGATAAGGGGTTCTGTGCAGTTGGGAGTTTCCATCTCCCTCCCGCCAGAGGAAGCCAGCTAGGTACACCACTGCCTGCTCTCTCCACGTTTGTGTCACCGTGCCTCAGTTTTTTGCAGCTTCTCTCAGTCTTCGTGAGCCCCTCTCTTTACTTCTAGTTGTAAAATTTCCACTCAGCCAGTTTTCCTGTGGTTCTGGATGATGTCTGTTCTGTCTTTCAGTTGTAGTTTTGAAATTGTTGTGCGAGGCAGCAGTTTAGGTGATTACCTATGCTGCCATCTTGGTTTCCTCCTATTGTATTTGATTTCTAATTTTATGCCACTGTGATCTGAGAAGTTGCTTGATATAATTTCAATCTTGAATTTCTAGACTGTGCCTGTGTTCTAATATGAAGTCTACGTTTGAAACTGTCCCATGTGCATTTGAGAAGAATATATATTCTGTAGCATTGGGATGAAATGTTCTGAAGATGTCAATTAAACTTCTCTGATCTAGTGAGTTTTTTAGGATTGCTGTTTCTTTGCTGATTTTTGTCTAGAGGATTTACCAGTGATATCAATGGTGTATTAAAGTTCCCTACTATAATTTTATTGCTGTCAATCTTTCCCTTGATAATTTCCAGAAGTTTTTTTTGTTTTTGTTTTTGTTTTTTTTTATGTATTTGGGTGCTCCTGTATTGGGTGCATATATGTTTACCAAGGATATATCCTCTTGTTGAATCTATCCCTTTGATATTATGAAGTAGCCTTCCTTAGGTCTTGTTATGACTTCAAGGTCAATTTTGCTACCCCAGCTTTTGTTTTTCATTTCCATTTGCCTGAAAAGTCTTTTTTTTTTAATTTTTTTTATTTTATTAAGATATTACAAATAATAGTGCATATGTCTCTTTTTATTTTGAAAAACCTTTTTTTAAAAAAAAGTATATAATTGATTTTTCACAGAGAGGACAGAAGAGGCACAGAGAGTTAGAAACATTGATGAGACAGAGACATTAATCAGCCGCCTCCTGCACTCCCCCTACTAGGGACATGCCTGCAACCAAGTTACATGCCCTTGACCGGAATCGAACCTGGGACCCCTCAGTCCACAGGCCGATGCTCTATCCACTGAGCCAAACAGGTTTTGGCTGAAAAACCTTCTTTTCCATCTTCCCTTTCAGTCTGTGTGAGTTCTTTGTTCTGAGGTGGGTCTCTTATAGACAGCATATATATGAGTCATGTTTGCTTATCCATTCAGCTAACCTATATCTTTTGATTGGTCCATTTAATTAATTTACATTTAAGATTATTGAGAGATACTTGTTGCCATTTTTATTATTTATATTGTGTTCATTCTTCCTCTCCTCCTCTCCCCTCCCCCCCCACTCTCTATCCTTTATACAGCAGTCCCTTTAGCAATTCTTGCATTGCTGGCGTGGTGGTAATAAACTCCCTTAGCCTTTTTTTTTTTTTTTTTTTTTTTTTTTTTTTTTTTTTTTTTTTTTTTTTTTTTTTTTTTTTTTTTTTTTTTTTTTTTTTTTTTTTTTTTTTTTTTTTTTTGGTCTGGGAAGCTCCTGATTTCACCTTCAATTTTGAATGATAGCTTTGCTAATAGAATATTCCTGGATTCAATCCCTTGAGTTTCATCATTTTTTATACTTTATTCCATTCCCTTCTGGCCTAATGTATTTCTGTTGAGGAATCAGTTATTAGTCTAATGTGAGTTCCCTTGTATGGAACTTTCTGTCTCTCTCTGGCAACCTTTAAGATTCTTACTTTGGCTGAGACCGGTTTGGCTCAATGGCTAGAGCATCGGCCTGCGGACTGAAAGATCCCAGGTTCGATTCCGGTCCAGGGCATGTACCTTGGTTGCAGGCACATCTCCATTGTGGGGCGTGCAGGAGGAGGCTGATTGGTGTCTCTCTCTCATTGATGTTTCTGACTTTCTATCCCTCTCCCTTCCTCTCTGTAAAAAGTCAATAAAATATATTTAAAAAAAAAAGATTCTTACTTTGTCATTGATGTTTGCCAATTTATGACATGTCTTGGTGTCAGTCTTTTAGGGTTTTTTAATTTGTCTTCTGTAGTAGATGTTTTGTGGAACCCAGTGGTACAGTCTCCCAAGTATTGAGATGGGTATTCTAGGCATACCCCTACTTGAGATATTTAGGTTCACTTGAGGTATTTGGGTCTTGAATGGCATTGTCCTGTTCCTGGATAGTCTCCCCTCAGGATGTCTGTTATATGGCTCACTCTCTCCCAGGTTGTACCAATCGTTGTAGAGGTGCTGACTGAACAGCACAAAATACAACATGACAAGAGAGACATAAAAGGAACAGAGCACAAATGTACACAAGACACTTATAATGCCAATAAAATTGACCACGAGATTAAAGAGAATTAGGAGAGAGAAAAAAGAGCAAAAAAGGTATTGAAAAAAGTAAAGAGAAAAAAAGGAAAATATATGGGGAGAAACACCACAAAACAAATAAATAAATCAAAAAGTGCAAACAAAAATCAACCAGTAAAGGGGAGAGGGCAGAATCTATAGAGGAAGAGCTAAAATACAGAAAATAGGGTTAAGGAATTGTATGAATAAGGGGAAAGGCCACAGTTGAGTATAGAGGAGGTCAAACGAGAATGAGTGGATAAGGGGGAAAAAGGAAAAATAAAAATTTTTTAAATTATTTATTTTTGAAAAGGAGAATAGAGGAGTGAGCAGATAGGCTTAAATTTAGGAAGTGAAAATAATTAACATACAGGGAAAAGAAAAGAGTAAGAGAGAAGAGGAAAAGAAAAATAAATGACCAGTGAAGAAAGAGAAAATAGAAGGGGCATGGAGTAGGAGCAGGGAAGAGAAAATTATGATTGTGCTAATAGAGACTATAATAACAACACATCAACAAAGCAGATAATATCAATTTTTAAAAGGGGTAAAAAGGAAAGAGAAAAACTAAAGTTGGGAGAGGAGAAGAAAAAGAGATGATGAAAAGGGGAGAGAGGAAGAAAGAGTGAAAAAAAGAAAAATTATAAGATAAAAATAGAATAAAGAAAAATAATACTAAACAAAATTTTAAATAAAATATAAAAAAGTGAAGTGTTCGCTTCAGCCAAGTTTTAATGTCCCATGGGGGCTGCTTTAGGACCCCACTCTTCTGTCTGCCAATTCTGGACTTCCTATTAGGTAGTCAGGTGTTGACCACTGTCAGGCACTGTCTGATGTTAGCACAAGTGTTGAAGCTCTAAGCCAGCAATTCTCAACCTGTGGGTCTTGACCCCTTTGGGGGTCGAACAACCCTTTCACAGGGGTCGCCTAAGACTTGGAAAACACCTATTTCCCATGGTCTTAGGAGCCAACTGTAGCAATGTAGTTTACGGTTGTTATATGAAGACTGTTGCCCATCCTACACCATGATTGAAGACAAAATTTCATTTATTTGTAATTAGAAATAAATATTTCACAATATATAATTACATATTGTTTTTGTGATTAATTCCTATGCTTTAATTATGTTCAATTTGTAACAATGAAAATACATCCTGCATATCAGATACATTACAGTTCATAACAGTAGCAAAATTACAGTTATGAAGTAGCAACGGAAATAATTTTATGGTTGGGGGTCACCACCACATGAGGAGCTGTATTAAAGGGTCGCGGCATTAGGAAGGTTGAGAACCACTGCTCTAAGTGATTCATGCTCCTCTGCTTGTGTCTGTTTCTACAGGCCTTGGCTGCAAGCAGGCAAGAGCAGTCTGCCCACTTTGCCTATTTGCCCGCTGTCAATTTTAATCACTCAAGCATCTCCCTGCCCTGCCTCCCTTCACAGCTTCTCCTCAGGCTCCACAAATTTGTGTCTCTACCTGCACCCCACCCAGCCTCAGGTGAGTGAGTGCAGTTAAAAGGTCCTATGAACTGGAGTTAGCTAATAAAAGCAAAGACAAAACAACCACAAAACTGTGGGTTTCTCTCCCCAGCACCAATGCTGCTCAGGACACTTTTAAGGCTGCCTTTCTGGATGCGATTTTTGCAACTGTGGTCTTAGACCTAGATTCCCTGGCTGCCAGCAGCCTTGTGTCTTTTCCTTTCCACAGTCAGATGTTATGCCTGACCCCAAGGGACTCAGCTTTGGTGAAGTGCAGCTTCCTTTTCACCTTCTCGGCCTGGTGGTTGTGTATCCCTCTCCAGTCCAGATTCTTGTTCCTACCATTTTTCAGGCATCTTCTGCCCTTCCATGTTGTGAATTGTCTCTTCAGCTGTGTCTGATTTGTTCATTCTTGGTGGATGTCCTCCAATTTAATTGCTTTTCCAGTCTTGCCCTGGACCGGGTGCATGACATGTCTACCTATTCGGCTGCCACTTTCCTCTTTCCTGTACCACAGCTTTTTAATTCATTCATCTACTGATGGGTACATGGGGTGCTTCCAGATCTTGGCTATCACAAATTTTTTTTAATTTTTTGAGGAAACTCCATACTGTTTCCCACATTAGCTGTACCAGTCTGCATCCCCAGCAGCAGTATACTAGGGTTCCCTTTTCTCCACATCCTTGCCAACACTTGTCATTTGTTGATAATAGTCGTTGTCTTAATTTGTATTTCTCTGATGATCAGTGACTTTGAGCATTTTTTCATATGTATCTTGACCTTTTGTATATATTCACTTTGGAGAAGTATCAGTGTAGGTCCTTTACCCATTTTTAAATTGGATTGTCTTCCTTTTGTTAAGTAGTGTGAGTTCCCTATATATTTTGGAAATTAACCCCTTATCAGATGTGTCATTGGCAAATATGTTCTCCTATGCAGTGGGCTCCCTTTCATTTTGTGGATGTTATCTTTTGCTGTGTAGAAGCTTTTTTTTTTTATTTTGATGTAGTCCCATTTGTTTATTTTCTCCTTAGTTTCCTTTATCCTAGGAAAAATATCTGTAAACATATTGCTATAAGAGACGTCTGAGACTTTTTTGCCTATGGTTTCTTCTAAGATTTTTTGATTTCATGACTTCTATTTAAATCTTTTATCCATTTTTGAGTTTATTATTGGGTATGGTAGAAGTTGATGGTCTGGTTGTATTTTTTCTGCATGTACCGGTACAATTTTCTCAGCCCCATTTACTGAGGAGACTCTCTTTACTCCATTGTATGCTCTTGCCTCCTTTGTCAAATATTAATTGAACATAATGGCATAGATAGAGTGCTCAGTTATTTGTTCTATTCCATTGATCTATATGCCTGTTCTTGTGCTAGTACCAGGCTGTTTTGGTTATAATGGCTGTATAGTATAGTTTGATATCTGGTATTGTGATCCCTCCCTACTTCATTCTTCTTTCTCAAGATTGCTGCAGTTATTCAGGGTCTCTTATGATTCCATATAAATTTTTGAAGTATTTGTTCTAACCCTGTGAAATATGCCATTGGAATGTAAAAGATGTTGCATTGAATCTGTAGATTGCTTTCGGTAGTATAAGCATTTTAATGATGTTAATTATTCCAATTCATGAATGTTATACACTGCCATTTCTTTGTATCTTCCTCTAGGTGTCTTATTTTGTTGTTGCAAAGGTAATTGGGATTGCTTTTTTAGTTTCTCTTTCTGAGAGTTCATTATTGATATGTAAAAATGCCATAGATTTCTGGGTGTTAATTTTGTATCTGCTATGTTGCCAAATTCATTTATTAAATCCAATAGTTTTTTTTATGGAGTCTTTAGGGTTTTTTTACTGGTATATACAATATCATGGCATCTGCAAATGACAGTTTTACTTCTACCTTTCCAATTTGGATGCCTTTTATTTTTCTTTCTTGTCTGATTGCTATGGCTTGAACTTCAGTACTATGTTGAACAAGAGTGGTGTAAGTGGGTGTCCCTGTCTTGTTCTTGGTCTTAAAGCAGCGGTTCTCAACCTGTGGCTCGTGACCCTTTGGGGGGTCGAATGACCCTTTCACAGGGGTCGCCTAAGACCAGCGGAAAACACCTATTTCCCATGGTCTTAGGAACCAACAGACCACTCCTCAGTGTAGCAAAATGTAGCAATGTAGTTTACTGTTCTCATATGAAGACTGTTACCCATGCTACACCACGATTCAAGACAAAATTTCATTTATTTGTAATTAAAAATAAATATTTCACAATATATAATTACATATTGTTTTTGTGATTAATCACTATGCTTTAATTATGTTCAACTTGTAACAATGAAAATACATCCTGCATATCAGATATTTACATTACAGTTCATAACAATAGCAAAATTACAGTTATGAAGTAGCAACGGAAATAATTTTATGGTTGGGGGTCACTACCACATGAGGAGCTGTATTAAAGGGTTGCGGCATTAGGAAGGTTGAGAACCACTGTCTTAGAGGAAATTATTTTAGTTTTTTCCCATTGAGTATAATTTTGACTATAGGTTTGTCACATATGACTTTTATTATATTGAGGTATGATGCTTCTATTCCCACTTTGCTACAAGTTTTAATCAAAAAAGGTGTTGTATTTTGTTGAATGCTTTTCTTCATCAATTGAAATGATCATGTAATTTTTGTCTTGTAATCTGTAAATGATGTATCACATTTATTGATTTGCAAATATTGTACCAGCCTTGCATCCCTGGATTAAATACCACTTGGTCATGGTGTATGATCTTTCTAAAGTATTGTTGGGTCTGATTTGCTAATACTTCACTGAGGATTTTAGCATCTGTTTTCATCAAAGATACTGGCCTTTAATACTCTTTGTCACATTTTTTATCGGTTTTGGAGTTAGAGTCATGCTGGCTTTATAGAACGAGTTTGGAAGTGTTCCTTCTTCTTGAATTTTTTGGAATGGTTTGAGGATAGGTGTTAGTTCTTTGACTGTTTGGTAAAACTTTTCTGCAAAGCTGTTGGGACCAGGGCTTTTGTTAACTGGAAGGTTTTTTTTTTTATTAATTACTGCTTCAATTTCATCAGTAGTTATCACCCTATTCAGGTTTTCTGACTCTTCCTGATTGAGTTTTGGAGATTTTATTTTTCTAGTAATATGTCCATTTCATCCAGGTTGTCCAGTTTGCTGGAATATAGTTGTTAGTAGTAGTATTTTTTTTTTACTTTGTACTTCTGTGGGTTCAGTTGTTACTTCACCTCTTTCATTTATGATTTTGTTTACGTGGGTCCTCTCTCTCTGTTTTTTGATGAGGCTGGCTAGATGTTTATCAACCTTGTTTAACCTTCAAAGAACGAGCTCTTGGTTTTATTAAAATTTTATGTTGTTTTTAGTCTTTATGTCATTTGTTTCTGCTCTGGTCTTTATTATTTTCTTCTACTTACTCTGGGTTTTTATTGTTCTCTTTCTAATTCTGTACATTATAGTGTTCTATAACTTAACAGTTTTTCTTTCTTTTTTTTTTTTTTCTGAGGTAGGCTTCCCTCTCAGGACTGCTTTCATAGTGTGCCATAGATTTTGGGTTGTTGAATGTTCATTTTCGTTTGTTTCCAAGATGTTTTTTTTTTTTTAACTCTTTGGTAACACACTCATTTTTTATAACATCCTATATAGTTTCCATGTGTTTAAATATTTTTGAGTACTTTTATTGTAGTTGATTTATAATTTCATGCCATTGTGATCTGAAAAGATGCTTGATATGATTTCAATCTTCTTGAACTTGTAGAGGCTTAGATTGTACATAATATGTGGTTATCTTTGAAAATGTCTCATGTGTACTTGAGAAGAATGTATATTCTATAGCTTTAGGGTGAAATGTTCTGAAAATGTCAATTCCATATGTCCTAGTGTATCATTTATGATTGCTGTTGCTTCGTTGATTTTTTTTTTTTGTCTAAATCTATCTAATAACATTAGTGGGGTATTAAAGTATCCTACTATGATTGTATTGGCTGTTTATCTCTCCCTTAAAATGCTCCAGAAGTTTTTTAAATATATTTTGGATGCTCCTGTATTGGGTGCATATATGCTTACCAGAGTTATATCCTCTTGTTATATTGAACACTTTTAGTATTATGAAGTGGCCATTATTATCTCTTGTTATGGTCTTCACTTTAAAGTCTATTTTGCCAGATATAAGTATTGCTACCACAGCTTTATTTTTTCTATTTTAATTCCATTTGGCTGCTGTAGTCTTAAACTTAGATTCCCCTGCTGCCAGCAACCTTGTGGCCTTTCCTTTCCACAGTCCATAGTCATAGTTTATGCTGTCCCCAAAGGGGTAAAAAGAAAGAGAAGAGAAAAACTCAAGTGGGGACAGGAAAAGAAAAGTGAGTCCTTTGTTCTGAGGTGGATCTCTTGTAGACAGGATATATTTGGGTCACATTTTTCTTATCTATTCAGCTACCCTATGTCTTCATTGGAACATTTAAGCCATTTACATTTAAGGTTCTTATTGATAGGTACTTATTTATTGCCATCATTTTTATGCCTGTATTGGCATTTCTTGCAGTGCTGGTTTAGTGGTAATACATTTTTTTATTATTAAATCTTTATTATTCAGATTATTACATTTGTTTCTCTTTTTTCCCCTCCATAGCACCCCTCTAGACGGCTGCCTTTCTGGCTCTCCTGCGCTTCAGGACCACACGAGTCTAGGTCCCCAGGGTTTCGCCCGAAACAGGAGCTTAGTGGAGTCAGAAGCGGCACAGTTGGGAGGGTCTGTCTCCCGCCCACTCTCGAAAGCCAGCGGCACAATCAGTAATCTGTCCTCTGCGTAGTACCGTGTGCACCACCAGGCCTCTGATCTTTTGCAACTCCCCTAAATTTCCGTGCGCCTCTCCCTTTTCACAGTCCAAACTCCCCCCAGATGAGTTTCGGCTGGATCTGGGGTTTAGTGTCCTAGGATAAGGGGTTCAATGCCTTTGAGAGTCTCCGTTTCCCTCCTGACAGAGAAAACCAGCCAGGTATCCAGCACCCGCTGCGTGCGTCTCTGTACTTCAGCTTTTTGTAGCTCCTCTGGGTCTCCTTGAGTCCCTCTCCTTCCCTCTAGCTGTAGAACTTCCACTCAGCCAGCTTTCTGTGGTTCTGCATGATGTCCGCTCTGTCTTTTAGTTGTAGTTTTGAAATTGTTATGCGAGGCAGCAGTGTAGGTGTTTACTTATGCCGCTATCTTGGATTCGTTAATAAATTCTTTTATTTGTTTGTCTGTCTGTCTGTGAAGCTCTTTATTTCACCTTTGATATTGAATGATAGCATTTCTGGATAAAGTAGTCTTGGATCCAGTCCCTTGGTTTTTATTACATTGTATATTTCATGCTATTCCCTCCTGGCCTGAAATGTTTCTATTGAGAAGTCAATTGACAGTATAATGGAAACTCCTTTGTATCTAATTTTCTGTCTCTCTCTTGCAGCCTAACGATTCTTTTTTTTTTTAATTAAATCTTTATTATTCAGATTATTACATTTGTTTCTCTTTTTTCCCCTCCATAGCACCCCTCCACCCAGCTCCCACCCCTCCCTCTGCCCTTAGCTCCCTCCCATTGATCTCATCCATAGGTGTATGATTTTTGTCCAGTCTCTCCCTGTACACCCTTCATCCCTTTCCCCCTAAGAATTAACAGTCCAC
>PVJN01062259.1:0-11063 GCA_004026805.1 Lasiurus borealis | reverse complement strand
TGCACATTACAGCAACAGCTCCTTTAATTAATTAGTATGAACAGCAGTAACATGAATTGCTGAACAGAAAATAACATCATTTTACAATCGCAGGGAGACTTCCCTTTTGCATGTTTATACCTTAGCTAACTTTTGTATAACTATATTTCAATATTAGAGGCTATTGGTATAGTTGATAGTAAATGTTTCTTAAATTTTTTAAAATTGACATCTTTGTCTTAATAATAATAGATAAGACAAAGCCAGTATATGGAGCTTGTAAATTTTAAAAAACAGACATCAGCTTTCACAAACTTCCTAGTAATAAAATAAAATAAAAGTTCAGGGGGACAACATCATAAAGCACAAGGACACAGTGACACATTGCTCTTGTTTCTGCTCCTATATTTGCTGGAGAAACAAAACTAGACAAAAAGCTAAGAACTGCTTTGTCAAGAATAATGTCAATCTCTGTGATTAATTTTTAGAATTGCTTTTTTTGCCTACATGTTTGACATAGAATATACATTTAATATGTATTATACATTTAACACTGGAATATACATTTCCTCTAACATTTTCCCATAAATATGGTGGAATCTTAAGTATCTTTTTTTTCTTTTTTTTGTTGCTAACATTCCTTAAGTCGATATTAAATCCAATCTACATGTCAAAAGTAACCAAAACTTTATGTTAAAGATAAACCTACTTAAACTATTTTCCCTCTGAATCACTTTTGTTTAAAAAAATGTGGGAGCTTTATTCAGCAATTATAGACTGAGCATTCCAAAATATAACATAAATAAGATCTATGCAAAACTTTAAGGTGCCAATAAAGAATTCAAAGAAAAGTGACTAAAATATAATTTGACTCTAAAAGCAGCAGACACAATTTTAACATCACAATGTTAAAGACACATTTTATATTTTAAAACATAATTTAATATACATATATTAATAATATACTAGGGGCCCAGTGCACGAATTCATGTACCTTGAAAGGAACTGTGGGCCATGAGGCTATGGGAGGCATGGGGGGGACAGATCTCAGGCCATCTTCTGTGCCCATGCCTGGCCCCTCCCACCACAGCCCCCAGTTCCCTTTCTGCCAATAGCCGCACTCCCATTACCACCACTCCCATGCACTGATGGCACTGGCCCCACTTGCACCTGCTGATATTATGGAGCAGTTGGGGCCAGTACCTGCAGCAGGTGTGAGTGGGATTGGCACTGTCAGTGGACACAAGTGGCAGCTGCTGCACTGATAACCCCTCAGGAGCAGGGGGAGGTGGAGAATTCTTCAGGGTTGATTGGGGCCAGCAGCCACCACTTGCACCCGCTGATGATGCCAAGTGATTGAGACTGGAGCCAGCACTGGCAGCAGGTGCGAGCATTGGCTCTGATGCTGACTGCAGGTATGAATAGGGCCTGCGCTAGCAGCAGGTGCAAGTGCCTGGCGGGACCGTGGTGCATGGGAAAAAAGAATTTTTAGTAACTACCAGAGGCTCACCCCAATGACAGTGACTGGCACCCCACCTTGGTCTGGTGCCCCTGCTCACCATCCTGCTGTAGCTGATGCCTACCATGTTCTGCATTCTGCTGCCTGCTGCCACTGGCCACCATGTTCTGCACGCACCCCCTGGTGGTCAGTGTACCTCATAGCAACCAGTTGTTCACCATTCAGTCTATTTGCATATTAAGGTTTTATATAGAGAGGTAATATTTAACATATATTTATACTATAAAATATATATGAATATGTATATATATATATTCTTGCCTATTATCTCAAAATCAATCTAAACAGCATATACTCTTCCTTGATTTGTAAAACATCCTTGTTATCTTCTCTCTTTGCTGCTTGCTTGGAAACCTAGAAAAACATTCCTCCAAAAAAGATGCCATGCCAAAACCTACTGCAAACTATTACCATTGAGCTAACACTGCCATTGCAGAATTTGATAAAATAGCAATGAAATAAATGGTAGGAAAAGTAAGGTGACTAGAAATTATAAATTACATGTGATTTCTTTCCATGTATGTGATATGACAGCAAAAACTAAAAAGGGAGCAGGTAGAATTTCTCTATAGGAATGTCTCTTATCTTTCACAAACTAGTTCTTGACCTACTCTCATTAATCATTTATTCTCCTCTCCTTTAATGTCTCTTAGCATGTTGGACGATATACATAGGCACTTTCATATTCCCATTTAAAAGTGGAAATGTTCTCTTATAAATTATATAGCATGTCAGACATTAGAGAATTTGTGAGAAGTAGGTTCTTTTCTTTCCTAAATGTTTCTTATAAGAGCAGGAGCTTTTTAGCCCAGAAAAAAAACTTTTTTTAATATATTTTTTTTTATTGATTTCATAGAGAAAGGAAGAGGGGGAGCAAGATAGAAACATTAATGATGAGAGAGAATCATTGATTGGCTGCCTCCTGCTCACCCCCCGTTGAGGATGGAGCCTGCAACCTAGGCATGTGCCCTTGGACAGAATTGAATCTGGGACCTTTCAGTCCACAGGACAACGCTCTATCCGCTGAGCCAAACTGGCCGGGGCTAGAAAAAACTTTTATTGCAAACACCATCATAGAGTAGGGAAGGCTCTAACTTACCCCTTACACAGAATTTTTTTTTTCTCTAAAGCAGCAGATTTTTTTTTCCCTGTAAGGTTCATTAGGTAGCCTCTTTTCACTTTCCTCCCTAGGAAATATTTGTCTCTTTTTTTTCCTTCATTCCCTTCAGGTGTTTTGTTTTGTTTTTAAATCTTGATTGATGCTATCTCTTAACCATACTTTTTCTGTGGAATATTGATCAGATTATAGTATACAATATTCTTCTATTTCTTTCTTAGAAGAATGTGAAAAGCTCACATTATGTGATAATTTAGGCCCTGATTGTCATGGGGTTGCTTGCAGAACTTACACTATATTGTTAATAGAATATTTGCAATGACTGAAATTCTGTCACACTAATTTTAGTGATAGCATAAAATCTCATCTACAGATCTAAGAGTTACAATTCTAGTTATATCTCATTCGCATAATCGATGAAATTATAGTTGTAGTGATAGCAAGATAGGAAGATTGAAAGCCAAAATGTTTTTCTGCTAGTCAGCATTTTGGAATCTAGAAACTTAATTTATTAATTAAAATGTCTTTCTGACTATCACATAGAAAGTGTTGTTTACCTCAGCTCTGATAACTGTTTAACCATTTACTTTATGCCTCATCCTCTTTCCATATGAAATACAATTTTTAATCTATCCTATCACAGATATACCTGATGAGAAACAGAAAAAGAAAGCTGTTTTTCTGATTACGTAAAAGTTTAAGTCTTCCATTCACTTTCACACTTGTATTTTAATTAAGAAAACAGACAGCATTTTCATAGAAGGCTGTAATCATATGCCATTGTCACACCACTTTAAAAAACAGAATTATTGTGTTGCTGCCAGAAACAGTACATAGTGCTGCTGTGTGGTAGTTCCATGCCAAGTTACTCATTGTACTTGGAATGAGGAACTAATCTAAAATTGGAATAGTAGGGTGATAGATAATAACGCTTACTTGGGTAGCCTGGTGAACTTTGTGCCTTTCTTTTATTTTGTGGGGGATGTACTTTTAAAAAGGTAACTTTTAAGGGGACTTAAGTGAAACTTTCATATATAGATTCAATAAAGCCTGGATATAAGACAATTAAAAATTCATTCAATATGTCTCCCTTTCCATTACTCTCCAGTTTCCCTTCCTTTTGAAGACTTGGATTATTTGTTTTTTAGAGTTGGCTAAGTTTCCCTGTTCCACTGCACAAAATGTGACAAGCTCTGGCTTATTTCCAGGTAACAATTCCATCAGAAAGAGGAGCTTGTCTTTGTGCCATTCTTAACACAAACATCTTCTAGCAGGATTATTTCTATGTGATGGCTAAGAAAGATATCATAACCCCTATTTTATAAGTAAGGAAATACCTTAAGAGATGTTAGTTGGCTTGCTATTGACGGTGTGTTCTGAAACACAGGAATCTTAATTCCCTCTCCCATTGTTCTCACTGTCATTCCACATTTATAATATTACCTTAATTCACACATTTAAAAATCTCTCACAGTTAGCAGGATGTATTTAATAGGACTATATAATATTATCCATGCAAAACAACACATCAGGGCTAGGGTGGAAGAAGCCTTCTCCACTTTGTAGTTAATTAACTAAAATCGTCTAAAACCAAGTATTCTATACAATAAAAGCCAGGCAACCAAATGGCAGAATGACCAGAATCACTGGCTGACCTGTTGCTTATGATACGCACTGACCATCAAGGGGCAGATGCTGAATGAGGGAGCTGCCTGCTGGTGGTCAGTGCCCTACCACAGTGGAAGTACCACTCAACTGACTGGGATGAATGGCTGTTCCCACTGCGAACCCCTGGGCTGACAGGCAGGAACCTGGGCTGCAATAATTGCCAGTTCATCCCAGGGTCCTCCTTCTCGTTCTCTGCCACTTCCTCCAGATGCCCACAAGTGGCACAGCACCACCACCATGCTCACAGAACTGACCCTGAAGGCTGGGAGGTGAGTTTGTGGCTACTGCGGGATGGAGGCCTACTCTACCACCTCTCAGTGCTATTGTCCTTGGGCCCGGCCCAGACCGGGCCCCCTGGAGAGGCAAGTGCTCTGGCTCCACAAAAGATGCCAGACCAGGAAGCAGCAACTCAAAGGGCAGGTCCACAGCCACTCGGCTGACTGGGATGTGGCACTCCCACAATGCATTGATCCCTGCAGGCCACAACCCCCACCAGTACATGATTTTTGTGCACTGGGCTTCTAGTAGTTTAATAATCTCTAATGCCTTAAGAATTTTCAAAGATTGGGGTGATACTTAGAAAAATTATACAAATGTCAGGCATCTTTTTTTTCTATTTTAAACTGCATAGAAAAGTTGAAATAGTAATAGAAAAGTTTATATTTGTGTGGAAACTCATATCACTATATCAGAACTAGACCTCAATAGATCCTTAGCTATATAATTTTAGCCAGGATTTCCTGCAGTGAGTCATTAACAAATTTTTATTTGTTCATCTGAGGAAACCCTTCCTCATAATAGCTACATAAGATACCATTTTGAAAATTAAAGTTATTTAAGAAAAAATTCTTTAGAATTTTATATATACTTCCTTCCTCTTTCAAGTCCCCCAATCTATTAACTGTCAGAGTTTATGATTTATTTGTTTAATGTTTGAACATTAACATTGGCAATAACCACATACCTAAGATGACATCTATTTTATCTTAGTAATGTAAATCATTATTTGGTTAACATTTTTACAAATTTCTCTGTGTACACATATTTTATGTGTTCCTTTTCTATTTCCCTATTCTTCTGTAAATATTTGAGGGCTCTTATTTTCTTGAAAACAATATAAATGAATATCATTGATCTCAGCATTGTGAGTAATCATTTAAGATGAATGAGGCAGAATCTGCAATTAAAAATTTAAAATATCCTGGTAATGTGTATTGGAGAATTGCAGGTGGAATTTCTCTCTTACTAGTAAGAGTGTGACTTTTGGTGCACTCCCAGAATAAGAATTTCTGGAGGCTCCCATAGGAGGATTGATATGGTAGAAACCTTTATTTCTATGGACTTCATATCCTTCATTTTCCAAAGTCAGATTTCCTTTAAAGCAGTCCTGAAAAAGGTATAGCTGGACCTTCAGTAGAGTTAGAAGCAAAGTTTGTGTCCAAAGTTTCTGTTTTATGGTGGAATTCAATCTGGCCTAGTATCATCCTAATTTTATTTTATTTTTAAAAACATATGTTTTAATTGATTTCAGAGAGAGCAAGGGAGGGGGAGAGAGAAATAGAAACATCAATGATGAGAGAATCATTGATCAGCTTCCTCCTGCACCATCATGCTGGGGATTGAACCTGAATCCAGGGCATATGCCCTGACCAGGAATCAAACCATGACCTCCTGGTTCACAGGTCAACATTCAACCAGTAAGTCACACCAGCCAGCCCATCATGCTAATTTTAGTCCATTAGTCCATTGTATGTGGGGTCCACATAGCTGTGGGCCATGTCAGCTAGTATAGAATAAGAGAGCCACCCAACTCAGGCAGGAGCACCAAGAGAGAACTGAAGGGACTCCTTAATTTTTGAGCTTATGTATCTGAGATGTTATTCTCTTGCAGTAGTCAAGCCTATTCAGGCCAATGACCTGCTCTTAGGTGTGACTAACAAACAAGCACCCTTTGTAAGTTATTTAGACTTTACGGAACATGTGTCTAAATTGCAGCTTCTCTCAGTACCTTTCCTATTATCATCCTATATAATAAAAGCCTAATATGCTTAGTGTCCAGTCATCCAGTTGGTCATTCAACCAATTAAAGTGTAATATGCTAATGATATGCTAAGGCTGATCAACTGCTTGCTATGATGTGCACTGACCACAACAGGGCAGACAGTCGACTGGTTGACTAATCACTATGACATGCACTGACTACCAGGGACAGATGCTTTGACTGGTAGATTAGTTTGCTGCTGGGGTCTGGCCAATCAGGACTAAGTGAGATTGGTCAGGCACACCCTGGAGTCCTCCCACAGTCCCTCCCTGGCTGTCCAACCTCCTGCAGCCCTCCCTGACCCCAATTGTGCACCAACAGGGTCCCTCGTCTTGGCCTGCACTCTTTTGCAATCAGGAACCCCTCAGTGGATGTTGGAGAGCTGGTTTAGGCCCAAGGTGGAATGACTTGTCGCCATGATGCGCAATGACCACCAGGAGTCAAACACTCAATCCAGGAGCAGCCTCCTGGTAGTCAGTGTACTACCACAGGGAAAGTGCCACTCAGCCAGAAACTGGGTTCATGGCAGTGGTAAGGATGTCAGCTGGACGTCCTTTGAGGAGTCCCGGACTGTGAGAGGGTGCAGGCCAGGCTGAGAGATGCCCCCCCCCTCATCCCCGAGTGCAAGAATTTAGTGCACCGGGCTTCTAGTATATAATAAAATCCCAATATGCTAAGTGTCCTGTCATCCAGTTATCTGTTCAACCAATCAAAGCATAATACACTAATGATATGCTAAGGCTGCTCAACTGCTCACTATGATGTGCACTGACCACCAGGGGGAAGATGCTCTGGCTGGTAGGTTAGCTTACTGCTGGAGTCTGGCTGATCAGGACTGAGCAAGACACACCAGACATGCCCTGGAACCCTCCCGTGGTCCCTCCCCAGCTGGCCAACCTCACACATTTCTCCTTGGCCCTGATTGTGCACTGGTGGGGTCCCTCAGCCTTGCCTTCACCCTTTCACAATCCAGGACCCCTCAGGGGATATCAGAGAGCCAGTTTTAGCTTGATCCTGCAAGCCAAGCCAAGGGACCCCACTTGTACACAAATTCGTGCACTGGGCCTCTAGTTAATTAATAATTGGGGTAATTATAACAGTATCAGTAACTGCATTCAAACTTTAATGACTGTGTTAGATATGGTCATTTTTAATATTGTTTAAGTAAACATTTAATGTTTTTCATTTTCCTTCATGTTTTGAATCCTTTGAAATAAGCATTTCTAGTGTTTTTCTATCAGTTTGGCATTCAAAAAAGTAAAGAAGTATAAAGAGAATTTATTGAGCTTTTAAATCTTACATAAAAATAAGCATCCTATAAATAAATAAATAAATTTGACCTTTACAAAACATTTGTAATTTACTTTTTAAAGGTGGGTGATATGACCTTTGATTTTTTTAGAGGTTTCGCATAAAAATACAAGTAGCTTTCTAATTTTCACCATAATATTATCAACAAGAAGCAGTGAAAGAATTCATTTCACATGTGGCATAAGTGCTTAAAATGGCTAAGTACATGTACCTACTAACATAATGCTTCATAAATATTTGCTTTTATTTCTTCTCCTTTCCAGCCTTTATCTTCCCTGCTGGAAAGTAGAATTCAAGTTCTTCTAGGTTCAAAAGTTGCCTATAGCAGCACAATTTACAATAGCTAAGATTTGGAAACAGCCTGAGTGCTTATCAGCAAACGAGTGGATTAAAAAAACTGTGGCGCATCTACACAATGGAATACTATGCTGCTGTAAGAAGAAGGAACTCTTACCATTTGCGACAGCATGGATGGGCCTGGAGAGCATTTTGCAAAGAGAAATAAGCCAGTGGAGAAATATAAATATCACATGATCTCACTCATTTGTGAAATATAATGAGCAACATAAACTGATAAACAAAAACAGATCCAGAGACATAGAAGCATCGAACAGACCATCAAACCTCAGAGGGAAGGCAGAGGAGGGTGAGGGGTGGGTTAAAAGATTAACCAAAGGACTTGTATCCATGCATATGAGGATGACCAGTGAACACAGAAAACAGAGGGGTGGAGCATGTGCTGGGGGGTGGGAGTGGGCAGGCAGAGGTCAATGGTGGAAAAAGGATACATATGTAAAACTTTCAACAGTAAAGAATTAATATATATATTAATGTTGCAGGTCAGTTTACTGGATACATGCACTTTTATTATCATTTTATAACTCGTCTATGGAAGCACAATGAAGTGGTTGGAAAAGCAGTGGTCCTTTAGTCAGTTTCTCAGTTACTAACAGGCTAACTCAGTGGTCGGCAAACTGCAGCTCATGAGCCACATGCGGCTCATAGGCCATGGTTTGCCACTCTGTTGACTAATGAGTTTGTCAACCGCTGGGTTAACTCATTCACTAACCTTGAGAAATTAAATCTCTCTCTTACTTAATTTTAGTAAAATAGTAATAATAATATTTGCTTAAGCTTCCTCATCAATAAGTTAGATTGCCGAGACCAGTTTGGCTCAGTGGATAGAGCATTAGCCTGCGGACTGAAAGGTCCCAGGTTCGATTCCGGTTGGGGGCATATACCTTGCTTGCAGGCACATCTCCACTGTGGGGCGTGCAGGAGGCGGCTGATCGATGTCTCTCTCTCATCAATGTTTCTGACTTTCTATCTCTCCCTTCCTCTCTGTAAATAATCAAAAAAATATATTTAAAAAAATAAGTTAGATTGATACTCTGATAAGTGTGACTGTTGAAATATATTATTATTATTATGTCCTGTAAAATACATATGACATAACATGTGTAGATTTTATTAGGGGTGATATATTTGCCATATAATTGATGTAATATATATTCTTAATATAGTTATAGTAAATATATATTTAATTTTCTTAAATATTTATTATTGAGAGCATTACAGATGTGCCCCCTTTCCCCTCCATTATCCCCTCCACCTAGTTCCCACTCTGCTACAGGCCTTCACCACCCTATTGTCTATGACTATTAGGTACTGTATATCCTATATAATAAAAGCCTAGGTGGTGTCACAGGACATTGTCATATGATGGCTGCCATGATATCATCACAAGATGGCTACCACAAGATGGCCACCCTCATGTCACCACAAGATGGCCACCACAAGATGGCCATCACAAAATGGTGGGAAGGGGAGGGCAGTTGGGGGCAACCTATCCTGCAGGGAAGGGTAGTCGGGGGACAACCAGGCTGGCAGGTAGGGCAGTTGGGGGTGACCAGGCTTGCAGGGGAGGGCAGTTTGGGGCAATCGGGCAGGCAGGGGAGTATTTAGGTGTCAATCAGGCCAGCAGGGGAGCAGTAATGGGGCAATCAGGCTGGCAAGCAGTGAGCGGTTTGGAGCCAGCTGTCCTGGATTGTGAGAGGGATGTCTGACTGCTGGTCTAGACACAATCCCACAGCAGTCAGACATCCCCCAAGGGGTCCCAGGCCGGACTAAGAGACACAGCCCCTCATTCATGAGTTTTGTGCACCAGACCTCTAGTGTGAATATAAGATCTTTGGTTAATCTCTCCCCACCTCCTTTCCCCACTTCTCTTTGAGATTCATTGGTCCGTTCCATGTTTCCATGTCTCTGGTTCCATTTTATTCTTCAGTTTATTTTGTGCATTAGATTCCTTGCTTATTTAAATTTTTACATTCAATTATTGATAGATATCTATATATTGCCATTTTATTGTTCATATTTCTTCTTCTCTTCTTCTTCTTCTTCTTCTTCTTCTTCTTCTTCTTCTTCTTCTTCTTCTTCTTCTTCTTCTTCTTCTTCTTCTTCTTCCATTTTCTCCTCTTCCCTCCTCTCCCTCCTCCTCCTCTTCCCACTCCTCCTCCTCCTCCTCCTCCTCCTGCTTCTCCTCCTCCTCCTTCTTCTTTTTCAAGAATGCTTATCATCATTTCATATAATACTGGTTTGGTACATTTAATTACCAAATTTAATAAATGTAATTATTAATTCATTTGGTATTAGCTTTTTCTTGTCTGTGAAGCTCTGGACAGAATAATTTTGGTTTTAGGTCCTTGCTATTCATCACTTTGAATATTTCTTGCCACTCCCTTTTGGCCTGCAAAGTTTCTGTTGGGAAATGAGCTGCAATCATATGGGCACTCCCTTGTAGATAACCAAGTGCTTTTCTCTTGCGGCTTTTAAGATCCTCTCTTTGTCTTTAACCCTTGGCATTTTAATTATGACGTGTCTTGGTATGGGCCTCTTTGGGTTATCTTTTATCTCCATATTAGAGAATATGGGTATGAATGCTGTCTTCAGGGTGGGTCTTAGAAGAACTAGAGATTAAATACTGGGAAAAGGTATATTAAATAATTAATTCACAAAAACAAAGTGTTAAAAAGCAAGAAACGAGATTTTGGTAATTCATTATGATAGAATTAATAAAGAACAGATGATCTGTACTTCTATTTTTTTATTAAAATATGTAAGAAAAATTTAAAGATAAAAAAACAAATGGTCCTCAAAAAACTAAAAATGGATCTCCCATTTGACCCTGTAATCCCACTCTTAGGAATTTATCCTAAGAAATCACAATCACCAATCAAAAAGGACTTATGTACCCCTATGTTCATAGCAGCACAATTTACAATAGCTACAATTTGGAAACAGCCTAGGTGCCCGTCAGCAGATGAATGGATCGGAAAACTGTGGTACATCTACACAATGGAATTCTATACTGCCATTAAAAAGAAGGAATTCTCACCATTTGCAGCAACCTGGATGGAACTGGAGAG
>PVJN01062258.1:0-11064 GCA_004026805.1 Lasiurus borealis | reverse complement strand
CGAGAGGGGGTGGGGGGCGGGGGAGGAAAGACACACGTGCTCAGCGACAGGTCCTGGGCCTCCTGCCAGGCAAGCCTGACTCAGCAAGTCTGGGGAGGGGCCTGGAAACCTGCATTTTGAAAGATCCTCTTAGGTCCCGCACAGGCAGGTGTGGGAGCCGTGGCCTTAGGTCGCTCTCACTGGGGATTGTTCTGAGACTGTAGGAAGGGTCAGAGGGCAATGTAAGAAAGTGAACTTTTGCTTTAGGAGTTGAAAGCGTCCCTTCCTCTCTGGTCTTGAGGTCAAGGACTTGGCTCCTCCCATGACCTAGAACCCCAAACCCAGCTCCCCAGGGGGAGCCTGGGACGTTCAGATGGCAGTGGCTTGTGGGATTGTGGCCTCAAGAGCGAGCCTATCACTGTCTACACCCAGCATGTCAAACTCAAAGGCTCACACGGGCCAAATAAACAAGATTTCAGTGTATGTGGGTCTCAAAGAACAAAAGCTTCAATTTTCATAGAAACGTAGGTTTATTTCAATAGAGACATGCTGAATACAAAGGGCTGAACTAAGTGAGTAATCATTAACAGAAAATAATAGAACATTTTTATAAAAATGAATATTTTTTTCTTGAACCTTAACTTACCAGACTCTGAATAACTGCACAAATTAATAAGTGTAACGCAAATAAAACTGTTTTTCTTGTTCTCCGAAAGCGAAATGTTTCCTGTTGTGCACACCAAACAAGTCAGTCCAAGACTAATGACTCTGCAATCGGCTGCTAAAATATTCGCTGCTAGGATCAGTGGAGAGAAATGGATTGCCTGCGCATAAGGCGGGTAAGGGAAATGAATGCAGCACGGTTGTAGTCATCAGTCATTAGCGAACATGGTAGTTCGTTATTAATAATTATGTATAACAGGATATTGCAAAAATTAAGTTACAAAAGTTTTATTAAAACGTTTCTTACATACCATTCTATTGGCTGGGCCGCAAAAATGTTTGTTGGGGGCCACATGTGGCCCGCAGGCTGCGAGTTTGAAAGGCGTGGTCTACACGAACTGCTGCTTTTGATTCTTCACACCAGTCCGTAGGATCTTGAGTGGACGTGTGGCCACATACAATACAGCCACACCCTTTCCCCATACATGTGATGCCCGGTGTGCCTGTAACTGCAACAGAGAGCCTGGCATTGCCAGTTCCACGTCCACAGGGAAAGCATCTTTAAGTCTGGCCTTCCGAACTACCAGCCGGTTTCAGCCACGGGCATGCGCACCAAAGCAATCCTAGCACTTCCAGTAAAGAGGCAACAGACTTTCCACCAGGCCAAACGTTTCAGATTACAGCACCAAATCCAGTGCTGTGGTTCCAATCAAATCAGGATATAAAACATCTACAATTTATTTGGGTCTCGAAGACTCAGAACTCCTGCCCAAAAAAAGTGCCCTTTGATCTTCATCCCTTTAATCTATAAATGCAATTCCATTTTAAGGAACAATGCCTTATGTTGGCATCGTACTCTTTATTGGAGAAACTTAGATCGTGTTTTAGGATTCCACATTGGATTAAATTCAGGGTAAATGTGTGCCAAGTTCCTACCCGCAGTGAGGAGAGAGGCAAGGAGGAAACCTCAGGGAGTCGTGTGCAGTGCATGCCGAGGAGGGACCAGAAGCCAAGTCCGCGCGTTCTCGGGAGGGAGCCGTCACTTAGGACTGGGGGATTGAAGGCTTCGTGAGGAAGGAGCTGTATGCGTTGGGCCACAAAGGGTGGACAGGCTGTTAAGAAGAGGAGATGGGGCCAACGAACACTCTAGACCAGGGGAAATGGCTGGAGCAGCATTTGCTTAAGGAGCGGTAGACAATTCATGTAGTCAGGATCTAGGTGGGGCTGATGGTAGAGATGAGGAGGAAATGAGGCTGGCAAACAGTAGAGCTCAACTTTAGGGGCCTAACTTCCCTTGAATTAGCTAAAAGATGAGATAGTGTATTGCCAGGGTTTGAGGAATCTTATGGAAAAGCTGTTCAGGAAGTGGAGTTGGACAGCCATGGTTCTCAGCTCTAACTCTCTCGGTGGCCCGTGCTCTCCAGCCATTGGTTCTCTCTGTAGACTGTGTCCTCTGCTTCCCCACCAGGCCCACCCTGACCCTGCCTCGGCCTAACCTGTAGGCCAAGCATTCATCACCAGAGCCTCTTGAGTCTTGGTTCCAACTCAAGGAGACAATTCCATTACCTGGTGGTCAGTCAACAGATTGGTTCCTCCTGGCCAGGCGTCTGCCTCTGGAATCCTCAGGTGTTCTGGGGGGAGGTGGTGGTGGGGGAGGTCACATGGTGAAACACTAGCCTTCAAGAGATACAGTGTGGGGGGAATTGAAAGAAAGGAGTGTGGGCTGGATAGGCCTTCCAATCACGCCTTCCTCCACTAGTGGGGATTAGTGGGAACCATCACATTTTTACAGAAGGAGAATCACACAGTTACAGTGTTGATTTTAGGTTACTCTCCACCAGGTGATGGGCAGACTGAAAGTGAGGGGGAAGTTGCCCACACAGACTAAAGGACTGACGTATAACAAGCACTGCCCTAGACACTGTCTGCATCTTCTTTTCTTTAGTTCCCATAACAGCCCATTTTACGTATGAGGAAATGGAGACAAAGAAGCTTAGAGACAGAGGTAACTTGTCCCAAGTCACACTGTGGTGAGTTGTGAATTAACCTAAACTCAACCCAGACACTTCCACCACACCAGGCAGGAACTCAGCCTCTCGTGGATGCCGGCAGATGCCTCACGTGCCATAAATCTGCACCGAATCTGCCATTGTTACAGAAAATTGGAATAATCAAACCATGCTCGGAGAGTTTGGAGTTACATTTATTATGTGCAGGTCCAGAGGAAAATGTTTCTCAAATTCTGGGCCCCAACAGCAGAAATTTTCTCTATTTATATGTTTTTACCTTCTTTGTCTCCCAAATATGGGATGTTTCCCCACCCCTTTGTAAGTTCTTAAAGGGCCCTATGTGCTGAGGCCTTGAGACCTCAACCAAAGGCCTGACCTGGTGCCAACACTGCTAATTTTGTCCAGGGAAAGTTTAATGGCCTCTCTGAAGTGAGAGTAGTCTCATTTTCCTTATTATTTAAGCAAGCCAACATTTACAGAAGCCAATAGCAAGGTTACAATTTCAAACAGCAGTTTTTCAATAAGATGGATGCTTCACCATCTCCTGCTTATTCTCTAACCCTCTTCCTGGTCTCTATCTCTGTCAATACTGTAACCATCTACTCCATCACCCAAGCCGACGCAGTGACCTTTGGGCTACAGTGGGGAAGACTGCTTCACCTAGCCCAAATAGATACCCCAAAAGACAAGAAGTGCTGAGCTTTGGGGGTTCAAGATTCAGGCTCTTGGGGTCAGCAGAGTTATAGAGGCCACCTCAAGAGAAGTGGACAGAATCAGCCACAGATTTTCCCTGAAAGGTAAACAACTAAGGATGGCACCAACAAGTAAACAATGGCCCTTGTGGGGAGATGAAGCTGAAGAGAATGAGTGCATATCTAAATAGAAATTCTATGGTTCTAGTGGGAGTAGGGAGCAGAGAGAAGGAGGATGGGCGGGGGGGGGGAGGGAAATGATCGGTGACTGACAGAGAGTGCACTACTAAAGTGAAGGGCCTCAGGTCCACCTCTGGGATTCCACCCTCCTCTGACCACTCTGGTTCTGAAAACCTACACTGGTCATGAACAAACATCATAATCCAACCCATCGCAGTAACACAGCTTCTGAATGTCAAGGTGGAGTTAGGATGCCGTTTTATTTCAGAAATTGTAGACTGCAAAATCTCCACAAATTGGAACTCTGTTCTCCATTTTGCATTTGATTCTGTGACAGAATCTCAGCCACACACAGCTTTTTGTTTTATCTTTGTATCTTCCAAGGTCCCCTTTGGCTGCATGCACGGTGCTTTTGTTCTCAGCCTGCTGTTTTAAGTATAGCTTTGCTACATTGCCATTTCCCCTACAATTCAAAATCAAGTGCTTATTTGAATTAGAGCAGAAAAATCCTGAATAGAATGAAGCATGCATTTCCAGCCATCAAATATGGTGAGGTCATGGTTAGTGATAGCAATGACAGTGATTAATGCTTCACACTTTTAACTTAGAGACCTTCGGGAACCTGTAAGCAAATATTTTCCGAAATTCGCAGGTGAGAGGAGCGGGTGAAGTGGCTCACACTGGATTGTCTGATTGCAGTCTGATTCCCTTTCCCCTCCCCCTCCCCCAATTATCTCATAAATTGTGCTTTGGTGAACAGTACCGGAGCTGTTCATATTTTAAATCAAACTAAAGTCCACTGAAGTAGGAAAATTATGCATTTTACATAAATGATGTGGGCAAATTACTGTTCAGTTTTTAACAGGGTTTTCTTCCATCCCTTTGCTGTGCACAATGTAATACAGTTAATTTACCAGAAAGCATTGTTATTCATTCCCTAATTCTCCAGGCATCTGCTGCCACTTGCTCACGTTTCCTCGCTGCTCTCTGGGAGTTGACAGACCTCCAGGCTCTGTGTAGAGTGGTTTGGCTTCCCCAGCGATCTCTAGTGGCTCCGCCTTCCTCCCCGGTATCTTCCAGGGCTCGACCCTTGGGAGGACTCTACAAAATGAAAGAATTCACATACCCGGATTCAGTTTATAAGTGCCTTTAAAGAGATCCTTTTGTAAACACACACATAAACAGACACACACACACATACACACACACACACACACACAAACACACGCATCTTGCTGTTTAGTAATATTTCCCCACAGTATTACATGTACACTTTTCATTAAAAACACTGTCTGATTATACCCATTTCATTCTCTCTTGCTTCCCAATTAGCTACTCATTGATTCTTCTATAGCAAACACTTGATAATTAACTAAAGGAGAAAAAAAAAAGTTCAAAAGCGAACAACCAGAATATCTTGCAACTGCTAATATATACATTCTTTCCTAAGTTTACCAGTTGCACGGTGACTGAAGAAAAAGAGCCTAGTAAATGGAAGGAAAAGGTGACAACAGATTCACAAAGGAGAGAACACCCTCTAGTAATCCTTATTAACAGAGGTGGTGAGCAGTTATTACCAGGCTCTTTCCAATTATTTTATTCTCATCCTCAATAAATGTATTTCAAACTACATTCCAGCTGGGACATTGGCGCCAACAAGCTGTCTGCAGCGTTACACTTTGTTCTTTTATGGTAGCAGCCCACGAAGCAGAATAGATGATGGGCCTGTATGCTGTGTGTGTCGTGGGGGCCGGGGAGTCATTTTTCAGAGTTTTCCTGGTGTGGTTTTGTTTCAACTTCACTTAGCTGCATTTGCTGAGCATCTTCTATGTTAAAGCATGAGCTAGCCCCTAATGGAGGTTGGATATTAGAAGGAAACACATTCAGAGGCAAAAAACACGGGGCCTACCGTTAAGCAATGCATGCTCTGCTTGTCCTTTAAGACTGAGCTCAGGCCTCACCTCCTCCAGGGAGCCTTCCCTGCACTTCCCATCTTGGGATGAATGGCATTCTTTTTTTTTAAAAATATATATTTTTATTGATTTTAGAGAGAAAGGGAGAGGAGAGAGAGGATAGAAACATCAATGATGAGAGAGAATCATTGATGGGCTGCCTCCTGCATGCTGCCTACTGGGGATCAGGCCCAAAACCCGTGCATGTACCCTTGATGGAAATCGAACCTGGAACCCTTCAGTCCACAGGCTGATGTTCTATCCACTGAGCAAAACTGGCTAGGGCCTGAATGGTGTTCTTTTGCTACCCCCTGAGTTTCCACCTAGCAGGTAGCTCATTGCATTGATCTCTTACGGGTCTCCTTCCTCACTGGAATGGAAATATTCAAGGCCTCTGACTTTCTAGCCTAGAGTCTAACCCATAATTTGTAGTCTATGGATGCTTGCAGAATGAATGAATCTTCTTACACATATCAACAGTCATATCCTCCACCATCCCGTTGCCTAGAGAACTAGTGGCAAAAGAGTCCTCTCATTCCAACTTTGATTTCTGGCTCCTTGTCGACCATCTCCCTCCTGTCTTCTCCTGTTTGCTGCCGTCTGGGACAAGCAGGCTGACCTGACTGGGCCTGTACTGCCTGCGGACACTGGACGGTTTCCTCTTTCCATCATTCACCCTCGTCTTCGGTTCCATTCTCAAAGTGCTGTTGTTCACTGGCTAAAAAAAGGGAATCAGATACGAGAATGCATATGAATGGGGTACATGTCACCTTTCCCAACTATAGTGTTTTCATGTAACATGTCGGACAGCATGTTCACCGTGCTTCTCGAGCAGGGCCCAGGCCTCATGGTCACGCAGAGGTGTGCAGGGACACGGCAGGCCACAGGCTAGTTAACGATGCCCAGCATGGAGGTGTGGGAAAATAACTTCATGTGAAGACAAAGATGGATGTCTGAGGAGTAGATTATCCATTGAATATTCATAAAATCACAATGTTAGAATGAGGCCCAGGCCTCAGGGGTACGAGTATATTCCCATGAGTGTTGGTGTGATTTCTGGGAAAGGTTTGGGGAACACTCATGGTGCTCACTTTAGGCTCCAGCCTGGGCCTTGCTGTCATGTATTGACTCTTCAGACGGGTGACCACATATTAAGAACATTGAGAACCAGCAGGGCTAGTGCCTCGGCCGCTCACGGTGAGTCCAGGCGGGCTCCGCAGGTTCTTAGCGGGTCACTCCCAGGTCAACCATTCATTCACCCTGTCGGTCGGCATTCTCCTTCTAGCCGTCCACCCATCCGGTGTCTACCTTTGGCTCATCACTGCTCGAGGTGCAGGGAGAATAGTGAGCAAGTTAGACAGTGTGTTCTCAGGGAGCTCACAATCTGGCAGGGGAAATGCAGGAAGATTCCTATTACTAAATAAGTGATTAGAAGAGAAGTAAGTGGTTAGAAGAGTCGTATTACTAAATTAGTGATTCTGGAAAAAAGCGTAGTGATCTGGATGCAGGGGGAGCTGTTGTTTGTCTGGGATCACATTCTCTGTGGAAGAGTCTCTGCCACACTGGGAAACCACTTATTCCTATTGTCAGTCCTCAACATTAATTTCAGAATAAAGGTTATATCCCCTCCCCCCCCCCTTCTCCCCACCTAAGGGATTCTGAATATCTTCATGTTGGGAAGGAATGAGGTACAATTTACAGATTTATTAAAAAACGACTTCTGGGAATGCACACACATATGTAAATGAAGGTCCACGGGATATTTCAAAGGTATTAAAGGTACTAATTTTTAATTATTTTCTCTGTAGTTGTAATCTATCTTTGATAATTAAATAAGATGAACATAACATTGGCGTCTGCGTTAGTCAACCTGCACCCCACCGTATCATTTTTAGAATAAAAATTTGAGCTTCCTCCACCTCCTCCTCCCCCAAGCTGTTCCCTTCCTCCCCTCTGTCTCCCTGCCTTGTAGCAAATATTTTGGGAAGCCAAATGGAGCCCCGACAGTCTCATATATAATGGTAAGCAAGCCAACCAAAATCACGTAGATCTGTGACAGCAGCTTTCAGGAACACACACTGACCGCCACCGTTTGTCCACTGCAGCTCCTCAGCAAATGCCCATCTGGGAGGCAGGCTGGGGTCCTGAGCCAGCAGGAGAGAGCGGGGACCCCGCATATGGCAGGACCTTGCCCCTTCTAGGCTCACGATGGAACCCTTCCAGTGAGTTTCACTGAGACTTTGAAGGTCCCTTAGGGCTAGAACAGTGCACAGGTGCCAAGATTTAGCAGTGGGAGGGCCGGTCTCCCCATAACCCCCCTGGCACTGCGGGGGTCATCAGTCATCAGTCGTGCGGCTCCAAGGGGTTCGGAGCACCCCTCCCTTTCTGGGGAACTGCCTGGTCTGCACCCGCCTTTCTCTGCCGTGACCGTGACCGTGACCGAGTCAGGGCCGCCCGCACCCTTGCACGGGGGCAGCCGGTGCAGCACCGGGAGGCCCGCAGCTGCCCCGGCCCCGCAGCCAGCAGCCCCCGGCGGGCCCCGTGTTGCCCCGGTGCAGAGTCTGGGCCTCTGTGTCCCTGCCCCTCCAGCGGCCACGCGAGCGCCAGAGAGGAAGGGCCGGTGTGTGCGAGCCTCCGGTGCCCGCTCTCCTCGGGGAGGGCGCAGCGACGGTTTCATCCCAAACTGGGCGCTGGGGGCAGATTCGCATTGCGCCCAGGGCCAGAGGTGTGTCCCCCCGCCCGCGCTAAGGTCCCTTTCAAGGTGCGTGTCTTTGGGAACCAGAGAAGCCCTGCCCAGAGAGGGCACTGCCTCTCCCCGGGCTTCCAGGGCTGGTGAGGAGGCGGCTTCCCCCGTGCTGGGGCCCCAGGAGGGAGGGCGGCCCCCGCTGGACTGGGCTCCTGCAGGACCAGCGCCTGACAGCGCAGCGTCTTCTGCAGGGGAGGTGGTGGGAAGGCCTGCGACGCCTCCACCTCTATCGCTGCGCTCACACTTCTTTGGGGGGCCCCACCCTGCGGCTCCCCGGTTTCCGAAGCAGGCTCCCCCCTTAACCCGAGTCCTCAGTTTTGATTCATCTGAGAGAATCCCCAAGGAACTCAACTGATGAATTAAACTTTAGGCTGTCCTTTGGTTTGAAGAGACTGTTTTTTTTTTCTTAAAGAATCTCTGTTTCGAACAGATTGTTATGCCTTCTTCGGATTTTGTTGAATGACCAAGACAAAGAAACACACACAAAAATCCTTCAGGGAATATTTGCAAATTATCCAAACTGGTGGGAAGTAAAGACTAAAAGCAAAGTTATCTTGACAAATATCTAGAACATGTTAATAAATTGACCAGTGATAAAATCTGTATCAATACCAAAACAATACCATAGAGACTTGATTTTCCAAAAAAATCCCTTTGTGTCACTTAGAAAAAACAGTTGGAAAGCCTTTATGAAACACAAAAGGTTATTCCGGTAAGAAAGCGGCCCTCCCTGTGTGATTCCACATCACCCCAGTGATCTTAAAGCCCAGGGCCTCAGACCTTGCAAGCAAACCACAGCAAGTCTCAGCCAGACCCTCATGTCCACAGACAGGACCTGGAAGCGAGAGAGGCCAGGTTGCTGTTCAAGGTCAGACAGCTGAGCATGTGCAAAGCCAGGCCCGGACAGCTAGCCTGAATGCCCACTGCCCCTCCAGGCACGCCAGCCTCTGTCCCTGCTTAGCAACTTCATTACGGAAGTGGAGGGACACTGGGAAATACATATATACTGACTCCACGACAAGGAAGATTCTCCTTGTAATTGCTTCACTCTCCTTGTAATTGTCTCTTTCCCCTATAGGTGGGACACAGAAAACTCCAGTTAGAGGAAATGTCTGATAAATTAAAATGTTAAGGTATGCCTAGTCATGCTTTAACGTTCCTTTGAATTAGCTAGACAATAGCCTAGCTTCTCTGGGGAAGAAAAAGAAAAAAAAAAAAAACACTCCCGGTGTCTCGAACGTTTCTGTCGTTTGGAAATCACTGCACAATGGTTACATTCCCCAGGTGGCTCCTTACCACCTGGCGTGGAACAGATATGTCACCAGCAGAGTCCCTTCCATGTTTAAATGAATGAACCAAAAAAAAAAAAAAATTCAAATGTAAAATGCTATCTTTTTAATTACTAAATTAAGAAAGTTAAACAATTTAAAAATGTAAACTCACAAATAAATCATAACAAAAAAGGAAGTAAGACTTCAGAGTTGCTACTCAGTATTAAAAACTCAATAGAAATAGGCTTTTTTTTTGATTTGTTGTTGTTAAACATGTAATTCAAGGTGGGTACAAACAGCAACTAAAAATGTAATACTTTTTTTTTGTGTGCATCCCCATGAAATGTCAAGTAGTGCATAGTTATTCCACCGGAGAACTGTCGGACACACAGAAAGTCATTTCATTAGCAGTACAGGACACTGAAACACTTAGTTTACAATGGGAAGTGCACAGCCCCCACCCTCACCTTCCTGGGAGTTTTAGTCGCATGAGAAAGTTTAGCAGGTTGCCATGACTACAATGCTATGGGTTTTAGACCATTTAAATGTGGTTACAAGATTTATTAAATAAAAAAAGTTTGAAACATTTCAGCATTCATGTTTTTATACAAGAAGTCTGTGTGATATCCATCTTCCAGTTCCCTTCGTAGTCTGGCCGTTGGTTGGCTTAAATATGCCCCCTTTCGAGTTTCAAGAACAAATCGCAGTAAGTCGAAGCAAATACTGGAAAAACAGGCCTTGTGAATTCAGCTCGGGGGGCTGCTGGAAAGAGTCAACCTAACAGCCATCTATAGGTATAGTCATGAATCAAAAAAGTGCAATCCAAATTAAAAAAAAAAAAAAAAATCCATGCTTTGAAAAAGCCAAAAATGAGGCCACTGGTTTTTCAGAGTAACATCAGTGCTTTTCTACTGATTCCGTGGTAAAATCCTCACTCTGGGTCCTGAAGCTGTGGTCCAGGCTGGCCATGGTCTCCACGTTAGCACCCACATGGTGTATATATACAGGGACATATATATTATATGTATTCATATTTGTAAAAAAGAAAAAAAAAAACAAACACCTGTCCTGATTGGTTTTTGTTAAAACATGAAAAAAAATTTTATTGTTTTAGACAAAGAGGCCACCGTTGGAAAATAATACTTTTTTTTTTTTTTTTTTAGTTGAATCAGGTGAAGACAGTTAAAATCACATAGGATTTGCATTTTTAAAAAAGGAAAGCACTGGGATTGTTGGCACTGGAGTAACTATTTACACTGAACAGAGAGGTTTGGCCTTTTACGTGACATCGATACAATGCATTTTCCAAAGTCTGAGAAATAACAAGGTCTGTCTTGTATGCTTCACGGAGGAGGTTCGGATTTGGGGACACTTGTCATTAATGAGGGCCGTGGAAGTTCGTCAGCTTCAGAGTCACATGCAATCTGATCCTGGAGGGTTCTGGCTGCCCCAGCAGCTGGCTACGGATGGAAAGCTAATGGGGAGGGGCGGAGCCTCTGGGACAGGCCTCTCTGCTGACCCCTGTCTCACAGGTTTTCGCCAGGCTGGTACTGGGGCTCTGTGGCGGTGAAG
>PVJN01062257.1:0-11064 GCA_004026805.1 Lasiurus borealis | reverse complement strand
GTTTTAGAGAGGGTCTGTGCGTTTTGGAGAGGGTCTGTGCGTTTTGGAGAGGGTCTGTGTGTTTTGGAGAGGGTCTGTGCGTTTTGGAGAGGGTCTGTGCGTTTTAGAGAGGGTCTGTGCGTTTTAGAGAGGGTCTGTGTGTTTCGGAGAGGGTCTGTGCGTTTTAGAGAGGGCCTGCGCGTTTTAGAGAAGGTCTGTGCATTTTAGAGAGGCACGGGCTTGGTCTGCAATGGTGCAGAGGCTGAGCTCCGGAGAAAGTCAGGAGGCCACCGCAGCTCTCCCGGGAAATGAAAGGAAACGTCTTGAAAGGGTCGGCCCCGTGGAGAACCCGGGACCCGGCTCCGTAGCCGACCACAGCCATGGAGGGGGGCGGTTTGCCTTTAATCAGGGTTCCCACAAAGGCCTTGGGGCGGGGAGGCCAATTTTCCTCCCATCTGGATGTGGTAAAAGTTAATCACGTCCTTAACGATGTCCTGTGATCCCGAAGTCTTTATGGAAGGCCTACCCCAGGAACCTTGCTACGTCCCCTTATATTTTCAAGCTGAACGGTGATGAGCGAAGTCATGCAGGATAATTAATGCCTTGCACGTGGTGTTCCGCTGGGTCTTCAGAAAGGGCCGGTTGGCAGGCTCTCAGGAGGCCGCTCGGCGGTTGAGCAGGCCGCGCCCACGGTTTTGCTGAGGAGTCAAGAGTCCCTAAATGCGAAGGCATTCGCTGAGGCCACAGAGGAGGCTGAGGTTACAGTCAAAACGACCTTTTCTTCTTGTCTCAGAAGCGAATGCATGGCCCCGGCTGGTGTGGTTCCGTGCGGGAGCACTGACCTGTGAACCAGGAAGGAGGGCAAGGTCGGGTTCCTGGTCAAAGACACGTGCCCGGACTGCGGGCTCCATCCCCCGTTGGGGGCGTGCAGGAGGCAGCCGATCGATGATTCTCTCTCATCACGGATGCTTCTTTTTCTCCCGTCCTCTCTCTGAAATCAGTCAAACCATATTAACAAGGAACTCCTGGGCTCTTCTCCCATGGACTTTGACAGTTCTGTGTTTTTTTTGTAGATCACGGATGTGTGTAGTTGGGGCATGTGTGATATCGCAATGTTGAACGTTGGTTTGATGATGAAAGGAAATGAACTCCCCTCCATCTTGTCCTCTAGGGCTGGGCCCCCTGCCTAACCCCTTCCCTTTTCTGGGAGTGGCCACAGGGGTGCCAGCCATGTCCCAGCTTCCCCGACGACCACCGCCCAAATGGACCAATGAAGCTCCAGGAACACAGCGAGGGTCCTCATGAGGCTGAACCACAGAAAGACCCTAATTCAAGTGACCAGTCTCTGTCACTCTCGTCACTTCCCTAAGCCCCCTCCCAATTATCCTACCCCATAGAACTCATTGTTCCCGCCCGGCTCGCTCTCTCGTCTCACTTCAGTCCTCAGGCCGACGCTCTATCCACCGAGCCACACCGGTTTCGGCTGCTTGGGGTCTTTATATCCGGCTCAATGTAGGACTAACCCTATTCTCACCAACAGTAAGACATGCGGGGAAATCCACAGCGGAGAGACCATGTCAGGAATCCAGAGCCAATATCTAGATACCATCTCGTTGGTCCCTGGAAATCCAGCCGGGAATGCCAATGAAATAGACAGCAGAGGGCATGGGGTGAGGAGGGCAGGCAGAGGCTGGAGAGGGAGGAAGACAGTGGCTTCCGGCGTTAGGAAGTGGCTTGGTTTCGGTAGATACGGGCCTTCAGCCTGGCCTTCTTCTCAGAGCTGGAAGGACGATAGGCATGCTGCTTGGAGCACGTGCGGACGGGCATGCACATGGCTGAGCACAGTGGCGCCTAATCAATGCTCAGGAACAATGGCAGCTTTATGGGGTGGATGGCGGGGTGGATGGCTATAGTGGTGTAGAGAGGTCCTGTCCACGAGCTTCTCTGCCCTCAGGGAGCTGGGCGGCGAGGGCTGGACCAGGGAGGGATCCCTGGAAGGACAGGGCGGGCGGAGCTGGTGGTGACGCAGGGGGTGGGGGCAATCTCAAGGTGACTGAGGTGGCAGGGCACCAGCCCTAGTTTGCAGGAAGCCGGGGTGCGGGGGGTGGAGAGGGGAGAGTGGACGCTGACAGCCCGCTACCTGCTGGGACAGCCAGGGACCTTTCACGCGTCCCGGGAGAACGTCTTTAGAGGAAACGGTGAGTGAGGCTAATGGAGGAGCAGGCAAGAGCTGGGGGGTACCCTCTGACCAGGGCAGATAGAGATTCCCTTGATGGACAGTTGCAGGGGACTGCACGGAGCAGGGAAGAGGCAAGGTCCCCAGGACAGGGCCATCAGGTGGCCAATCAGTGCCAGATGTCCCACGCGCCCGATAAGTGCTCTTGTGTGATGGGTTTGTTGGAGGATGGAGCGTCTGCATGTGAGGGGAGACCCAGGCTGAAAGAGGGGAATTCCAGGCCTCCAGGAGTGGGGGGTTAGGGGGTGCGCTGCTCGAGGTCACTAGTTGGGGAGGGGAAAGGTCAAGGCTACTGCAAGGAGAGGGAAGTTCTGCTCGAAAAGGAAAGTGGGGTGAGGGGTGTGGCTATAATAGGAAAGACCCAACTTTTCCCGCTCTGCCTCTTGCCCGGGGCCGACCCTGGCTGGCACCCATGTCTTGGGGCCACCACATGACCCTGTCTCCCAGCTACCCCCTCTCGTGGGGCGGGGGCTGGGCCAGGCACACTGGCTGGCTTTGATGACTCCTTCCCGGGCAGGAGGCTCCCGCCTGCTTTCCTGCCAGATCGGCTCCCGGGTCTCCCACTGCGCGTTATAATTAGCAGCACTGTGCTCCCCAGAACAGCGACTGGTTCGCCGGAAGCAGCAGGCGGCCCTGGTGGGGGTGGAAGGGAGGGGGTCCTGGCACCTTCCTTCCTTCCTCTCTCTTGGGCTGAGTGAGGCGGGCACTACCCGAAGGCGGGCTGGGGGCGGAGGTGCCCTTCACTTCGACAGAAGCCACATCGGGGCCGCGTTCTCTCTCTCTCTCTCTCTCTCTCTCTCTCTCTCTCTTTCTCTCTCTCACTCTCTCTCTCTCTCGTGTTTCCGGGCCCTGTGGTCATCGGTCCTTAGAGTCACAGGGAAGGAGAACAGCGACCCGGTCTCTCCAGACGGCCAACCCGAGGGAGGTGGCGGGGCTCCATCCCAGGCTCCTGTGGGAGCCTCTTAGGGCGCAGACCACATTGCGTGTCCCGTGTTGGAGGGTCGGGATGTGTGAGTTCCAAGAGGGGCAGGTCTCTGTGAGCACGACGCCTCCAGGGAGGAGGGGATGGTCCAGAGATGGGGAGCAGGACGCTGACTCTTTGGTGACATTTTTGGAGCTGCAATCGCGCCTTCTCTAATGCTACGTCTGTGCACGAATCCATCTCCTTTTACAACAAAAGTACAGCGGCACCTCGAGATACGAGTGCCCTAACGAGATTTTTGAGATACGAGCTGTTGTGCGAGCAATGATTTTTGCTTTGAAAGACGAGCAACAGTTGAGATAGGAGTCATCGCGGGGATCGGCCGGCTGCACACGACCCACCCGTTTACCGTGACTCGAGCGTCTCATAGTTTCCCACGCCTCAAGGTGACAGAATGAATTAAACTCGTATCTCGAGGTGCCGCTGTATATTTTACCCGGGGCCCGGTGCACAGATTTGGGCATGTTTTGGGTCTGGCTGCCCGCCCCCAGTGGGGCAGGGAGGGGGCCCATCGGGGCTGGGACCGGCTGGAGGGAGTTATCAGCGTCCGGGACCGTTGTGGGTGCACACACGTGTGCTGTGGCTTTCGGAGGCGTTCACGCTTCCAAGGTGCCTTGGTGTCAGGCACACTGGCCGCTTCCTGGCTCAGCCTCTCCCTGGCCGGGTCTTGCGGCGAGTTCCCGGCAGACGGAACCTCGGAAGAGAGGCCGGGAGTGCGTGGCCGCCTCTTTGGTAGGAAGCAGGGGAGAGAATGCACAGAAACGTTGGGTGGCTGAGCTGGGCACCTCTCCTGACACCTGCCTGCATCAGGTGGGGTGGGAGGTGCAGTCGGGGGTGGCGGAGACGGTGGCTGAGCTGGGCACCTCTCCTGGCCACCTGACTGCATCGGGGTGGGGGATGGGTTGGGGGGGTGATGGGGGAGATGAGATGATGGAGCTCAGCACAGACAGAAGGATGGCAGCCTCAGGCCTCTGTCAAGGAGGCGTCCTGTGTTTTAATTAATTAATTTATTTTTTAAATATGTTTTATTGATTTTTTACAGAGAGGAAGGAAGAGGGACAGAAAGTCAGAAACATCCATGAGAGAGAGACATCGATCAGCCGCCTCCTGCACGCCCCACAGTGGAGATATGCCCGCAAGCAAGGTCCATGCCCCCGACTGGAATCGAACCTGGAACCTTTCAGTCCGCAGGCCGTCGCTCTATCCACTGAGCCACACCGGTCTCGGCGAGGATCCTTGCCGACGGCCTGGCCTGCCCAACGGGTTCCAATGCCCGCCTCCCCGTTCCCTTCCCTGTGCTTACCAGGCCGTTCACTCAGCCTGCGAGACGGCGACGCAGAGCACACAGCACGGGGGGCACACAGCACGGGGGCCGGGGCGGGAGGCAGGCAGCGGGGAGGTCGGTGCCACTCTGAGGGGCTGCGCTGAGGTCCCCAGGGCGGACCCGTCTCTGGGTCCCACTGCACACGGGGAACACGGGGTTCCAGAGGTCACTGCCCTGTGCTTGTCCGTGGGGTCAGTAGAGGGACCCCCCTGGCCAGGGGAGAGGCAGTAGATTACAGACCGGAAGTCCCCTGTCCCCGGTCCCCCACCCCGATCCTTCTCTACAACAAAACCCACCTCGGTGTTCCCCAGACTGTGCTCCCTCCCAGGAGCCCCCGACTTCCTGTAGGAGGCCACCACCCCCCACCTGTGGTATCGAAGGCGGGTGTGAGGCAGGGGCAGGGGGCGGGTTCCGGCCCCACACCCTCCTTCAGAACCAGGGTGCACTCACTCAGAGGCGCCACCTGCAAAGGCGAGCGAGTGCTGCTCTGCCTGATGGAGAAACCCCGGCTCTGTGTCTCCTCAGTTCCGTCTCCCACGGAACTGGGGACCGGGGTCTCCAGGCTCCGGCCGGCGGGTCTCTCCGCTGGGAGCTGGGAGGAGGGGGGTGCTGGGCGCAGCTCGGGGTGGGCGGAGGGCCCACTCCCCCGTTCCGAGCCCGCTGGACACCGGGGTCCAAACCCATGACCGCCAGCCCCCAGGCCTCATGGAGCTCCTGTCTCTGTTCCCCCCACATGGTGGAGCCCAGGAGCTGTCACTCACAGCACGGCCCCCCCGGGGTTGGGGGAGAAGCCCTCCTTGCTTGTACTGGTGGCGGCTGAGGCCCTGGGCAGTGCAGGAGGGACTGCTGGGCCAGCTCCACCCGCCCGGCGCCTCAGTGGGCACGCGGAGGCAGTACCATCTGCGCCCGGCCCTTCCCGCCGTCTCCCCCGACTGCCCGCCATGTGCTGGCACAGGCTGAGGGGAGGGCCGGCTGCCACCGCTGCCGCTGCCTGGGGAGGGGAGGGGAGGGGAGGCACCAGGCCGTGTGCGTGTCCCTCCCCTGAGGCTCCGGGCCCGCTGAGCGGACAGGTGCTGCCGCCTGTCCCCGGAGCTGACATCTATATCTCCAGCTCCCGTCTTCAACCAGCACGATGCTGAGGCCGGTGTGGCTCAGTGGACGGAGCGCCGGCCTGCGGACTGAAAGGTCCCAGGTTCCATTCCGGTCAAGGGCATGGAGCTTGGTGACGGGCACATCTCCAGTAGGGGGCGTGCAGGAGGCGGCTGATGGATGTCTCTCTCTCATTGATGTTTCTGACTCTCTGTCCCTCTCCCTTCCTCTCTGTAAAAAGTCAATAAAATATATTAAAAAAAAACAACCCCACCAAGACCGGTTTGGCTCAGTGGATAGAGCGTCAGCCTGTAGACTGAAAGGTTCTGGGTTCGATTTTGGTCAGGGGCATGTATGCTGGTTGCGGGCACATCTCCAGTGTGGGGTGTGCAGGAGGCTGCTGATGGATGTCTCTCTCTCATCGATGTTTCTGACTTTCTATCTTTCTCCCTTCCTCTCTGTGAAAAATCAATAAGATATATTAAAAAACAAACAAACAAACAAACAAAAAACCCAGACAGACATGAGGGATGGCACGGCGTTCCTTGGTGGGCACCGGTGTCTCCTGCACGGCAGCCTGGGAGCAAATAGCTGGGTCACAGCTGCTCCTCCCCCCGCTGGCCCCCCGCTTTGGCTGAGGGGCTAACCTCGCCTCCGGAGACAGCGGGCAGTTACCCACCAGGCTCTGCCTCCTGCTGAGGGTGCTGGTCCCGTCCTAGCTGTGTTTAAGCTTATGAGAGCTCACAGTGAAATGCGAGCACAGATTCCTAGGGACTTGATAAACCTGGATGGATGTACAGTGGCACCTCGAGATACGAGTGCCCTAACATACGAGATGTTTGACATATGAGCCGTCGAGCGAGCGATTTTTGCTTTGAAACACGAGCAACAGTTGAGATAGGAGTCATCGCGCGGATCGGCCAGCTGCACACCACCCACCCATTTACCGCGACTCGAGCGTCTCATCGTTTCCCACGCCTCAAGGTGATGGAACGAATTAAACTCGTATCTCGAGGTGCCACTGTATATCTCTAGAGCCCTGACTGAAGGTGAAAGGGAAAAGAGCGATTGTCTTTGATCTCCAAAGAGGCAGTGCCAGGAATTCATCAAATCCTCCCAACAACCCCAGGAGCGTTCTCACTGGCCGGTTGAACCTTATGAGATGGAGACTCGGGGTTGGGAAATCTGCCCAGAGAAACGCAGCGACGACAGATCCATCCTGGCGCTGGGAGTCTCCCTGAGCCCACCCTGCTGACTCTCCCTAGAGCAGTGGTTCTCAACCTTCCTAAGGCCGCGGCCCTTTCATACAGCTCCTCACGTGGTGGAGACCCCCAACCATACTTCATCACTGTGATTTTGCTGTTGTTATGAATTATAATGTAAATACCTGTGTTTTCCGATGGTCTCAGGCGACCCCTGTGAAAGTGTTGTTTGACCCCCAAAGGGGTCGCGACCCACAGGTTGAGAAACACTACCCTAAATCTTAGCTCACCTCAGATTTGCCAGACACTTGACCAGGAAGCCTTCTACTGCCAGCCCAGAAACCATGCCCACTGCACCATTCCCAAGTGGCGTTCCTATGGTCTACATGGTACGGCCTTTGTCACACATCCAGAAAAAAAGATGGGAAGGAAAACAGAGACCCCTCCTGTAAATAACCAACAGCTAGATGTGCAGATAAATAAATACAGTGGTACCTTGAGATACGAGTTCAATTCGTTCCGTCACCTTGAGGCGTGGGAAACTATGAGACGCTCGAGTCGCGGCAAACGGGTGGGTCGTGTGCAGCCGGCCGATGCGCGATGACTCCTCTCTCAAATGTTACTCATATTTCAAAGCAAAAATCGCTCGCTCCACGGCTCGTATCTAAAAAAAAACTCGTATGTTAGGGCACTCGTATCTCGAGGTGCCACTGTAGACAGTGTTTTGTGGGTGGGAAGTACTGTGGACACAGCTACTCATAGCCAGCGGCTGCCCTTGGATGGGATTGGACGTATGTCTCCCTGGTCCTCTGCCCATCTTCTTCCCCTCGAACCCTCTCAGAGTCCCCTGTTTATCACCGGTGGCGGAATCTCCTTCCAACGATGAAGGCCACGTGGAGTGCAGGAAGCACAGCTCTGGGCTTGGCCCAGTGCGTCTGCTGGGACTCTGAGCCGCTCTCCTTCCCGAGGGCTCGCTCTCCTGCACCGCCCTCAGGCCAGACGCCCAGGAGGCCTGCGTAAAGGCAGGGGGCTTGGGGGGTGGCTCTGCAGGAGAGAGCGTGGGGACCGGGGACCCCTGTCCTTGGCGGGGCGGGGTGGGGAGGGGGGGAAAGCAGAGTCTTGAGAGGGCCGAGGACAAACCGCACACAGGAGAGCAGAGCAGCGCACCGAGGAGCCGGCTGTGGCCGGGGGAAGGTCGCCTGTGAGCGCAGAGCGACCCCCTCATTAGTCGGGAGCTTCAAAGGACGGCCCGCTGCACAGCCGCCGCCGAGGCCTGCGGGCCCGTTACTAATTCACAGCGCACCTGTCCCCACCGCGCCGCCCCTGAGACTCAGAGGTGGGAGATGAAAAGCCGGGCTGGGCTGGGAGTGAAACGTGCAGGAAGGCACCTCCTGTCCCCAGCACAGCAGCCTCTCTGTGAGTCACCCCGGGGGCGGCCGCGGGACCCCGTGCTTCCAGAGAGGGACCCCGCTTTCTGGAGGCTTTCTACAGGTGGACAGCCGAGGAACCCAAACCTGGCCTGTTTCCTGCAGGGAGCGGGCCCACGCTGCTCTGAGCCGGGGTCCGGGCACCGCACAGGGGGCCCCAGGCGTGTTTTCTTTTTTTAAAAAATATTTTTAAATATATTTTATTGATTTTTTAAAAAATAAATATTTTATTGATTTTTTACAGAGAGGAAGGGAGAGGGATAGAAAGTCAGAAGCATCGATGAGAGAGAGACATCAATCAGCCGCCTCCTGCACGCCCCCTACTGGAGTTGTGCCTGCAAGCAAGGTCCATGCCCCCCAACTGGGATGGAACCTGGGACCTTTCAGTCCGCAGGCCGACGCTCTATCCACTGAGCCAAACCGGTCTTGATTTTTTTTTACAGAGAGGAAGGGAGAGGGATAGAGAGTTAGAAACATCAATGAGAGAGAGACATCCATCAGCCGCCTCCTGCACTCCCCCCACCAGGGATGTGCCTGCCACCAAGATACATGCCTTTGACCGGAATGGAACCTGGGACCTCTCAGTCCGCAGGCCGACGCTCTATCGACTGAGCCACACCGGCTTCGGCCCCATGCGTGTTCTTCACGTTCGGGAGCGGAGACAGGGGGCGGGGGAGGGTAATCACACCGCGGGCACAGGGGACTGACAGGGTTGGAAGAACAGGCTGCAGGCGTGTTCTGCTGGTCACTGTGTCTGTGTGGTTAAGTCTGGCTGCTCTGGAGAAGACAGTCTTCCGCCGGGAAGCATGAACCCCCGGACAGAACGACCCCGATGCATGGCCGCGCCGTTTGGGGGTGTAGGCGGGTCCGTGCTCCTGAGAGCAGCGGTTTGGTCCCGTGCCCTGGCTGAGATTGATCTTCACACTCGGGGAAGGCAGAGAGCTTCCCTCGGGGGCGGACTGGCAATTATTTCTCCGTTGTTTCTGCCCTGCCCGGGAGCGGACGGCGTATCCTCCTCAGGACCGGGGAGCGTCTGCGACACGATCAATCCCCGGGACGGTCTGCGCTGTCCCTGCAGGGAGGGAGCTGCCCTCCCCGATCGCTTCTGCACCGAGAGCTGGCATTCGGAATTGGACCAGGATGGACAACTCGGAGCTCCTAATGACAGCCACCGAGACATCAGGAGGCTAGTGAAGGCGTGGGGAGAGGCGGGACAGTCCCAAGTGGGGGTCTTTTATGTGTGCCCGGCCTGCCTCTGCTAGTGAGGCGCCGCTCTGGGTCACCTGGGTCAGGTCCTAACGCATCATGTGTGTAGAGTGTTGTGTCAGGACCCGAGGAGTATGTGACATGGCAGACACATGGATGATAATGAGTCAAAGTCTCTCTATGGCCGATCACCCCGTAGGGACCTCAGGAGGGAGGTCACCATCCGTGGAGCAAATGTGCTCCATGGGCTCATGGCACAGGGAGCTGTATATATTTTTTTCTTTTAATTAAAAAATATATTTTGCCGAAACCAATTTGGCTTAGTGGATGGAACATCGGCCTGTGGACCGAAAGGTCCTCAGGTTAGATTCCGGTCAAGGGCATGTACCTTGGTTGTGGGCACATCTCCAGAAGGGGGTGGGCAGGAGGCGGCTGATGGATGTTTCTCTCCCATCGATGTTTCTAACTCTCTATCCCTCTCCCTTCCTCTCAGTAAGAAATAAATAATATATATATATTTTTTAATAAAAAAAACACACAAAAAAACAAAAAATATATTTTGCCGAAACCGGTTTGGCTCAGTGGATAGAACGTCGGCCTGTGGACTGAAAGGTCCCCAGGTTCAATTCTGCCCTTGGTTGTGGGCACATCCCCAGTAGGGGGCGTGCAGGAGGCAGCTGATCGATGTCTCTCTCTTATCACCAACTGCACAAAGGAAAGAGAGTTTTTTTTTTTTTTTTTTTTTTTTTTTTTTTGAGAAAAACACAGTTCAGCTACCAGGCACATGAGCCGGCCATCTAGCGATGTGTCCCACACGACTTCAAACACGCACAGCTTGACCGATTACCACCCTTCCCACCCTATACTCCGCAGTCACCCGCCATTTCGTTCCCCGACGCAGATGTCCGTAAACCTACCCCAGCTATCCTGCCATCGTAGTTAAAAAATATTTTTTGGATGGTTTTCTAAGAGATAAAGGCTATTTGGAAAAAGATAGCCACCATGCCATCGCCACACCTCATACATTCAGCATGGACTTCTTCATCTTATCAACTCTCCAGTCACCACCACTCGCACTTCTCATTGTCTCGGGATTTTCTCCGTCTCTTTGTTTACCCTGTTTATACACTGTGACTTCCCATTCAGATTTGAGGCCGCAGGGGTTTTTACGGAGCCTCTTTGATCTGTTTCCCTCTTGTCATTCCGGACGACAGGATGATATTTGTGGTGGGGGAGACGTGTCCCAGTGGAGGACGAGCAAGGACGGTTTGCTGTGATCGCCACCGTCTGGGGAACGTGCACTGTGTGCGGAGGTGGGAGCCTTGTGGACTTACAGTTTGGGTCATGGAGACAGAGATAACACGACCAGGAAGGGAAGCACACTGCCATGGCCAGGAGACAAAGCACATGGGAAGAGCCCTGGAAGGTGGATGGCAATGAATTCGTACCTTGGCACGATTCTGCATTTTTGGATAGAAGGAAATAAACGAATTAATATAAATAAAGGTGCCTCTGTCCTCAGGTGAACGAGTCCCTTTTCAACTGGGAGATTTGGTTTGGAGCATTGATTCCATATATATATATTTTTTATTTTTTTTTAATTTATTTTATTGATTTTT
>PVJN01062256.1:0-11065 GCA_004026805.1 Lasiurus borealis | reverse complement strand
ACTCAATCCAGCTTGATGCTCCACTGGATCCAGTTCACCATGGAAGGGGAACTCTGGACATGCCCTGCCCTTGTCTCTGCTATAGCTGTAGGTGCATCTCTTGCAGAACTAGATTGAGAGAAGTGGGACATTGCAACCAAAGAAACCTAATTCCATGTCAACGAAAACCATTTACTTTCCCATTCAAGTCTTAGAAAAATTTTTAAAGCTATTGCTAAAGCCAGCACACTCACACTAGTGTGGGGAAAATTGGACCCACTGATTTCTCCAGCAACACAAGGACCTAATTTCTCATGGGTACAACACTGGTTTGAGACTCCAGAGTAAATTTCTTTCAAAACCTTATGAAACTATCCAAAGATAGAGATGATCACGGTCAGAACCCTCAAATCCTCTATGTTTCCTAATAATTCATGTATGAAAGGTTCAGGCAAATCACTATATACTTGATATCTTTGACACCCACATGTGAATAGCACAAATTGTCCTTTATGTCATTACTTTAAATTCTGTCCTTGAATTTTCCACCCTTGAGCACCCCCATAGGATACTAGAAGAGAAGGGGTAAATAGATTTTTAGATAAAAATCTCTCCTGACCTCACCATACTGGTAGATACACAAATGGAGATGGAATTGAGAGGAAAAAGAAGATAGGAATTTTTATACGAAGTTATGCACTTTATTTCTTCCTAAATTCTGATGGTCATCTAAGGTAATGGTGTTTCTTCTTGGGTATTGTGAATATCTATGAAACAAAACAATTTACATCAATATTTCAAATAAAACCTATTCTATTTGTCAACCAAAATACCTTCAGAAATTTCATAGTTCAGGGTTGTCAATGTTAAAAAATACCCAAATCTACAAGAATTGTTTTTAGTTTATTTGAGCCAAACTGACAATAATTGCCAGGAAGCAAAATCTCAATGGACTGAGAAATACTCCAGAGAATGGCAGTTTTGCACCTTATTTTATACAATACCATCAAAGGAGGCAGCATAAAAGTTACATCAAATTCATTGGTGATAGAGTAGAGAGTTGGGAGAAAGCAAAGTGTGGGGAAGTCTTTGGGATTGAATAAAAAATAAAACAAATAGACACGCACTTTTTTTACATAGATGGGTATAGTATAGCTAACAGTTAACACGAAAATAACATTGAGGGGATTTATAATCTCTGCTCTGGTTGAGTGATTGTGCTTTAAGGTGTGAGGGAGAAGGAAATTACTTTGATATTTGAAAGGTATGCTAACCATAAAGCTTGATCTTTGCCAGGTCTAAGATATGACTACTCTCCATGAACTGCTTTTAGTTAGAAAGTTTTAATTTCAGACTATCCAATGTGGTTACTTTAGGTCTCTGAGTTAGTAAGCCCGCCACACACCCCTCCCCTGAGCTTATCAGGGTTAAGACTAGTATGTGTCCCTTTTTGTCCACAGGGTCCAACTGATATCATTGTTAATAGCCTGGTTATTAACTAACAGGGAAGGAGCAAAGCGAAGGTTAGATAATATAGGCATGCCATTTGTGCCAAAAAGCTGCAGTATGACACTCTTCAGGTCTGTTCCTCACAGATCCTGGGGGAAGGGAATGGACAAAGGAAGAATAAACTTATGCCCAATAAGGTCTGGGCGCCATAGGGAAAGTACTTTCTTGTCAGTCATATCTGGAAACAGATCATTGGCCAAGATAGGGGTGGCCATTGAAAGGACTCAAAATCTGAGACAGTTAGGCTCCTAAACAAAGGAGTCCCCTTTCTTGCTGATGGGGCCTGACTCCTCCTGGCTTACAGGACTCCCACGCTCTGCACTCATCCACATGGACCATGGGTCAGATAATGGACTCTACACACAACGGACTAATGGACTGGACCTAGCCCGACGCTGTGCTGGACCCAGCTCCACCATGGAATGGAAACTCTGGACACTGGCTCTGTTTTTATCTCTGCTGAATCCCCAGCCACACATTTTCCAATACTGTATGTAGTGGAATGGGATCCTGAGGGATGTAATTCCATGCAAATAAAGCTTTCTACCACATCTCTTGAGGGCCTCCGGAAGTACTTATTTCTCTCACTAGCAAAGAAAAAAGGCAATCCACACAATTCTCTGATAACATAACCTCTGAGAGTAGGCAACTCAAATCTGTACTGATCATTTCGATTTACTAAATTGTTCCAAATAAATGACTACCATGAATCCAGCTTGCTTAAAAGTTAAAAAGACTATAGATGCTGAATCAATCTCTCTGCTTTTTGTGGTGTTTTGTTGATGTGCACAGGCATAAACAATTGCCATGCTTCATGGTAAAGTGCAGATGCAACAGTCAATGGGAACTAAGACCGTTCTCTGTGACAGTAATTTCTGTAGTCTCCAACTTCTCAGAGCTTGCTGAAAAGGCGATTTATGATATTGTGCTTAAAAATAAATATAGATTTGCTCTTCACCCCTTTTATGGCACTGAGCTCGTGAAACCCTTAGAATTTCCTGAATTAAGAGAGCCTTCAAGCTATGTTAATAAGGTGAGTTTGGGGCTACACCTACGGATAGCAGCAAGTTGCCAGAGGAACCAACCACTCCATTAGAAAGTTGGAACTTTTAGTTCCACCCCTCACCTCTGGGAAGGGGAGAAGGAGATGAAGATTGAGTTCAGTCACTAATGATTTAATCATTCATGCCTGTATAATGAAGGCTCTATAAAAACAAAAATTTGCAAAGCTGAACACTTAAAGATTTGGGAGAGTGGTTTTCTCTAAGACAGTGTGGAAGCTCTACACCCTTTCTTCATACCTTGCCCTATGCAACTTTTCCATCTGACTATTCCCAAGTTATTTTATAATAAACCCATAATCTAGTAGGTAAAGTTCCTCTGAGTTTTGTAGGGCCATTCTGTTGGATGCAGGAAAAAAAAAATAGCATCAGGAATTATACCAGTGGAGTCACACCCCACCCTGGTTCAGCAATCTTTGTACTTGAGTTCTGGCTAGGAAAGAATTCAGAGCTAAGACTCAAAATATGAAAAGGTTTATTTAGAAAGTTATAGAGATAGAAGAAGTATGCTCTAGGAAACAAGTTACAGAGGCAAAAGAAGGGGCCCTTGGAGCTCAGGAAGAAGGTAAAGGTTACATGCCCGAGAGATGGGGGTGGGGGGAGGAAAGGCTATGGCATGCTCCTAGAGGATAAGGGTGTGTGGGATCCTTACCCTAAGGGCTTTTTAAGGGTGGTGATTTTAGGGAAGGTCCCAGGGAAGAATCTAAATAGAATATTTGTCAGCTTTCCAATTGTATCCTTAAGGTTATGGTCTCTGCTGATTGGTCAGTGCCAGGGGGTCATTAGTCAATGCAGCTGATCCTGATATCACCGGTCTGGTTTTACTGCTTTTCTGTGTCTGAAGTTGAATGCAACTGAGACCTAGATATTGTGTCTAGGGAGGAAAGGTCAAGAGGTCCAAACTGCATGACCAGTGATAGGCTAGGGGAATAAGGTTACATTGGGTACAAGGTTCTTGTTTTCTCACTTTTGCCCACTGCTAGGCACCTGAGGCTTTCTACCCTTGTGGCTTTCTATACCTGGCCTGTTGTCCTTGCTCTGATCTTGTCTAACTGCCAACCACAATCCTAGCAAATTAATAAAATCCAAAAAGAGAATCAATGGGACCTCCTATAGCTAGTTAGTCAGGACCATTAGTGAACCTGGGCTGGGCAACTGGCATCTAAAGTGAGGGAAAGAGACCGAAATGTCTTAGGACTGAACCCTTAACCTGTGGACCTTGATATCTCCTGGAAGGTAGTGTCAGGATTGAGTTGAATTACAGGATTCCCTGCTCGTATCCAAGAACGGCTTGTCAGTGTGGATGAACCACCACCACACTATCCCATGTTGAAAGTGGGTGTAAAACCTTCCAGATTTTTTTGTCTGAAATGTATGGATTTCCTGCTCCAGAAAACTAAAGGCTAATAAACATCTCTATTTGGATTAAGTTTACATACTGGCCTTAACAGAGCCTATCTCCAGCAACACAAAACAAAAGAAAATCAGACTGGTGAAGCAAAAACTGTACTACAAACATAGGTGATTATAATTGCCCTTGTGTTTCTACAAACCTGAAGATTTCCTTCTATTCTTGATTTTTGCTGATTTCAGTTTTTTAATGCCTTAGTCTTATTTTTCATATCCTCCACAATTTTTAATATAGGATCTTGCACGTAGGTGTTTAATTGTCAGCTAGTATCAATCAAGTCTTGATGCAAAATAGCAATCCATTACCAAAATTATATTTAACTACCCTTTCAATTTAACAAATTTCCATTTAAAAAATGCCAAAACAAGGACTACTATCAAAGTTTGACAAATTATATGTACAATTTTCTCCATTAGCAAATCTAGAATATAACATGGACAAATAATGAATATTTGCTATTTTTTTCATCAAAAACAATGTCATCTGGAATTATCTTGCATAAACTCTGATATTATATAATTTATTGTTCATCCTAACAATATTCACCTTATCTTAATATTCCAGCTTTATTTAACTATTTAAAATTTTAATGCTGTAGTGCTGTCGAATGGATATCTCAAGTAATACATAAACTGGATATTATTTCAACAATACAAAATACTATGTCTTATTAAATATATTAAGAATTTTACATATCTTAAAATCCATATTATACATAGCATAATAGAGCACAAGTGATAAATATTATAGAATAAAAATGAATACAGTTTTATTAAGTAAATTATTAAATAAAAATGAAAGTTAGAAGACAGCTTCATCATTTATTTATGAAACAACCACTATTTCAAGGCAGTTCCTTATATCATCATATCATCTCTATGAGTGAGATATCAACAACTTCATTTAGACTAGAAACATTAAGACTGTGTAAGATTTAAGCCTCATAACAATAAGGAGTTAGGCCAGTATTCAAATAATATTTTGTTTTCATTCAACTATGACTTAGCAGATTTGTTGCAGAATTTAATTATATTGCATAAGAATAATTAATGTAAGTTTTTTATTTTTATCCCATAAACAATTTCACCATTTTAAGTGATGCTACTATTCTACATATAATAGACTATCTCATTTCCTAGTCATTTAGCAAGGTCAAAGAAAATTACCATTGCCCGCAACTAAGGAATAAAAATGGTGTAAGTTCCAATGAAGACTATTCTATGAAGTTTTGTAAAAATAATACTTCATCAAGGAAAACACTTTCCTTAGCATAATGTCCTTCAGGCTCACCCTCAAGCGAGTCATAGAGGACAACTTATATGAGGAGTCCATATATATATATATATGTGTGTGTGTGTGTGTGTGTGTGTGTATGAGGAATCTGCTTATATGAGGAATCGGCTTAAAGTCAAACTTATAGGAACAGTGGTTCCCAGAGTTGGAGTAAGGGGAGGTGTTTTTTTTATTGTGTTACATATATATATATATATATATATATATCACCATTGCCCCCCTCCCTCCCAGGCATACCCCAACCTCCCCAGGGTCTATGTTCATTGGTTATGCTTCTATGCATGCATACAAGTCCTTTGATTGATCTTTTATCTACCCCACCTCTCCTTAATCCTCCTGCTATAATTTGACAGTCTGTTTGAAGCTTTACTGCCTCTGTATCTATCCTTTTGTTCATCAGTTTACAATATTCTTTATTACCCACAAATGAGTGAGATCATATGGTGCTTCTCCTTCATTGACTGGCTTATTTCACTAAGCAACAGGCTCTCCAGTTCCATCCAGGTTGCTGCAAATGGTAAGAGTTCCTTCTTTTTAATGGCAGCATAGAATTCCATTGTGTAGATGTACCACAGTTTTCTGATCCACTCATCTGCTGATGGGCACCTAGGCTGTTTCCAAATTGTTGCTGTTGTAAATTGTGCTGCTATGAACATAGGGGTGCATAAATCCTTTCTGATTGGTGTTTGTGATTTCTTAGAATAAATTCCTAAGAGTGGGATTGCTGGGTCAACAAAACTTTGAGAGATGTTGATATGTCTAATACCTAAGACCTGATTTTATGTTTGCATATGTGCAGGTTAACTGCATACCGATTATACCTCAATAAAGCAGTGTGTGTGTTTTAAGGAAGACAATTCTCCCTTAACTGGATTTGTGCTATTTTAAACTCAACTGTTTTATAATTTCATACTATCTTCCCATTTGTTAAGAACAAAAGGACAAATACTTCCTAGGTTCAAGTCTGCTGGTGGTCCATGAGCAGCCATGAGACCTGACAGTGTGTCCATGTAGTTAACCAGTGAAACAAGGAACACAGAGGCCCATTCACTGAATGCATGAGATATTTTTAGTTATTATGTGGGACGGGCAAATCTCTTTTATCAATAACTTAGCTAAATACAGCTACCACTAACATACTGAGTAGTTACTGTATGTCATACACTATGCTAATAATTCTCATCTAATCTATATCTATTAGATCTAGCAATTGGCTCATGAAGAGTTGGCATGGAGAACTAAGACAAAGAAACATGTTAATAAAAGCAACAATTGTAACTACAAATCAAAAAAAATTAATATACCTTGGCAGTAGCTTATCGCTCTGGTTTCAACAGTGATTGGTGCCTATACTAAAGAGTTTTCCCAAATCCTTACATCCTTTCCCACAACGTTCTGCTCCATCCTTATCTTTGCTTCCTTGTCTTAAGCTCTGTTCTAACCTTCCTCTCATAATTCTTAATCATTTTAACTTCAAAAGCCTTCAGAAATAATCCCATGTATAGTGGCTTTAGCATAGGATGGACAACACTACTTCATCCAGAAAAATAAAATCATCTCAGAAACCTACAGCAGTGTGAACTCCTAACTTTGAGTATTAGGGTCTAAAATGACAACATATGGTGGCCATGGTATGTGTGAGTGGGGCTAGCAAGTCCTCTTCTCTTGGGACCCCTCTACCACTGTGTGGTAATAGTACCTCACATCTCCCATGGCCTAAAGTTTTCAGTGTCCTTGGACACACACACACACACATACACACACAAAGAGAGAGAGAGAGAGAGAGAGAGAGAGAGAGAGAGAGAGAGAGAGAGAGAGAGAGAGAGAGAGAGATGTATTCTCTAGAGAATATTTTTTGAAGACATTATAATCAAATTATGGTAAAAACAAAGTTTCTCCAGAAGGCACACAAGCATCTTAGATTTTTCTTGCCACAAAAGGTAGATGGGGTTGGTTTGTCTTCCCTTTGTATTGATAGCTATTTCCAGCTACTGTCCTGGTGGTGTGTTAGTGCATTTAAAACAAGCCCAGCAAAGTGTCTGCTCTGAAGTCCTTAATTAAGCTACTCTAACCCTTCCAGAATGCAAAATACACTGTGAATGAAAAATAGCTCTTTATTTTATTTCATTCTATCACAAATTAAAACAAAATAAACAAGTTTAGGACATAATTCAGCATAAGTGTCTTTCTTTAGTCCAAGTATATTAGGATCACAGAATCCACTAATATGTTATCACATTCATCTAATTAACTCAGAAGCAACACCTTTGATTATCTATCTCCAAATTACCTTTCTAGAGTTCCCCTAATTAGATTAAGAAAATTATTTGAGGTTCCTGGAACAAACATATAAGACTACATAATATTTCTGAGTTTTGTCTGCCTGGATTTGCTACTCTTTTCCTACTCCACACCCTAGCAAATTATATTAATTTTAGCCTCAATTCCTATTATGTAGGCTCCACAACAACTAAATGCTCTTTGTTACTTCATAGAAAAAGCCAAAGCCTTCCATGTACTTCCATTGTTCCTTGTGGGATCTATCAATGTCCTTAAAATCTTATTTCACTTACTTGGTTTCATGTTTTCCTATTGGGCTGCATTTCCAGGATTTATCACAGAGTCTGGCATATTTTAAATGTTATGTATATATTTAATGAATACATGAATAAAGAATAAATATTATACTGGTATAACCCGTTTTGTTAAAATTCCACATATGTTTGAGTTCACTCAAGAGTAGTCATGTGGAAGTGATCCCAGAAATAAAAAGTGAGGGAGAAAGGTCAGTGAGACAGATCTGGAAGAAAAGTGTAAGGTTGAGTTCTTTAGATCCAGTCTGTAACAAGCATGTAGAATACCGTACTTTAGAGAATTGTCTCCCTCATCTTTCAGACTGCATTTCAGGCTGCACAGACTCCTGCAGGCTCAACTTCAGAGAAGGTCCTGAGGTATAAAATTAGAGAAATATGTGATGAATATTTGAAAAGCAGTGCTGTAATGAACATGAAATTTTTCATCACAGTTTTAGTTCAAATCAGAGGTGAACTACAGATGTGACATGGTGTACCAAAAGCATCTGCTACAGTTTCATATAAATGGTCTTCAGATATGTTATGCAAGTAATTAATGGTATCTATGTACCAGGCACGAAGCCATCATTTCTATCTTTTGTTTCACTTCCTATATATTTGAGATGTTATATAGGATTGGGTTTTTACAATATTAAAATGCAGTACATTCAATGTAACAGTTATGCAATCCTTTTAAAAAATCAATTCTACTAAAATATATTGATTGTCTAAATGATTTCCTTTTCAACCAGCTGTTATATATTATAAAAGTGCACCACCAGAAGTAGAGAAGTTGAATATAACCTACTTAATGCATCTAGCCTGAACCTAGTTTTAAAAACCTTCTGGAATATTCTATTGCTAATGATATTAAATGCCTCAAATGCATGTGTTAGATTCTTATCAAGTACTGTCAACCAAATTTTTACTTAATCATTACCCAGTACTCTTCATAAAAATCAGAAATAATAGTGACATATATTAAATTCTGTTCATATTAACCATATCCTTTCTTGATTAAACAGAAATTTGAAACTCTATATTCTTTGTTTTATTCTACATGACTAAAATAAAACATATTCTAGGAATTGAGAACTATTGAAATTGGGTTAAATTGTTCTTGGTTCTAATGACATTGATTATAAAAAAAGAATATGCATTGAGTTCCTGAAAGAATATCCTATAAAATGACAGAATATAAACAGCAATTGTATAATTGGCTCATAACATCCTATGAAATCAAAAGATTTCACCTAAATTGTCATAATTCCAGAACTATCTCTGATTAGTTTCTTTGAACAGATGGTGTGTATTAGCAAGGACATGAAGTTAGACTCACATCACATGCTTTCTATACAAAATGTCGTATCTGAACCATCTGCCAAGACATGACCTGGAAGGTTCTTAGAAATGTAGAAATTCAGGCTTCTTCCTAAATACTGTGAACCACAACCTATACTTCTAAAATATATTCATCTTTATATTCACTTGATCTTTGAGAAATACAACTTTAGATGACAGGTTTTTTTTCTTGTATATGTAGTGTTGTTGTTGTTTTCTGTCTTATTTATGGAATTGGAGATGAATGCTGATAATGCTTTTTAATTTATATCATTTAGGCCACAGATTTTTTCCCCTAGCTTGCACAACTGAGAAACAAACCTGTTGGGTAGCTACCCAATAACTATCCCCACATTCTCCCTTTCTAACTGTTTTCAGTTATCCTCCATTTTCAACAAGGCCAACTCTTCATAAACAAGAGAAATTATATAATTCTAGGTTGCATTGTTATTTGTTCATCTATTTCATAGCTGAACACTTTAATTTCTACTATCATTTCAGATGTCAAATTTTAATAATTTGTATCTAAAACGTTTTTCTTCTCTATTTATTGCAATCCTATGTTAATTTTATTTCTTAGATGTTTTTATGTATATAGTATTTTATCTTTGTTGTATTTTAGCTAATAAGAACTCCAGGCACATGATATCTCAATGTAGGCATCATCCTATCTCTACAGATCTTAAAGATGGTTATCCACAATCAAAATGATTTCAGGTCCTATTCCATTCAAGTTGTTAGAAAATTACTTGCTTAAATGGAGTTAAATTTTTCTCCTTGTAACTTCAATGCAACGGATTTAGTTTGGCCCTTTAGAGTAACATGGAATAAGTCTACCAGTTTTTCAACGTGCTGGGGTTTTTGTTTGCTTGTCTGTTTGTCTTTAATATTATGCATTAGTTATATTACACATCCTTTTCTTCTTTCTCAGACCCTGAAATGATGATGATAATATCTGATAGTTACTGAGCACCTACCATGGCCCAGGAATGATTCATAGTCTTTCACATGCATTAGCTTATTTAAATCCCCCAATGAGCCACAAAGGTGATACAAGTATCCCCACTTACCATATGGAAAAAACTGAGACTCAAAAAGTAAACCAGCCAAGAAACTGCAAGAAGGAGCAAATTAAGGTTTCTCTAACATGAAAGCAAGTTTTTTCCTATTACATGCTGTATTTTTTACTGTCTTTCATTTCTTTATTCACTCATCTTATGACATGCTTCATCTCATTATCAGTCTTTCACTTCCAATGTTTCTATTTGTTGTAATTTTTCTTATTCCTGTATAATCCATATGTTTATTATTTTAATATTGATACTTTAATAAAGGATTCCATTTCAGTAAAACTTTCAGCTTTTTGCATAAAGTTGCTTTTGCAAAATATGAATTGCTAAACTGTTTTCCTATCTAGCTAAAAATCCTTTACATTGCACATATTTAAGTACGTCCCAGTGAGTATTCCCATCCTCCTCCAAATGCCAATGGGTTACTATGGAGACATAAATGTAAACTAGAAAGCGATCAGGCCACTAATTGATACAGACAGTCAATTAGTGCTTCAAAGGAGCTGGCTCAGTATTTTATACATAGAGAACAAGGGAGAAAGATTATAGTTTGTTGTGGTGCAATCTCTGTTTCCTCATTGTGGACCAGAGCCTATATATGCTGTTGGATGGTTTCTACAGAAACTGAACAAGTTTCTCACTGGTTGCTAATAGGATGGCAGCTTTATGGGAAACAATGATATTGTGTGATTTGAACCCATTAGCTTTCCCTTTCTAAAGTTCCAGACTGAACCAATTCCGACTCTGTTCAGGTCAAAAGTCTTCTTAATCTCTGTGTTATGCTGATCAAACCTCCAACTGTCGGGTCAAATTATTTCCATTGGGCTA
>PVJN01062255.1:0-11065 GCA_004026805.1 Lasiurus borealis | reverse complement strand
GGAAGTCAATGGAAGAGCAAGAATTATAAAAATTCTCTCAAAAAATAAACAAAAAAGTCAAGATTTTTAAAATAATGACAACTACAGTCAGAGAAAGATAAATATCACATGATCTCACGCATCTCTGAGAAATAGTGACAACAAACTGATGAACAAAGACAGATCCAGAGACAGGGAAGCAGCGATCAAACTGTCAAACCGCAGAGGGAAGGTAGGGGCGGGGGAGAGGATTTAGGAGGAGAGATCAACCAAAGGACTTGTTGATCAGAAGCCTAACCAGTGGACATGGACAACAGGGTGTGAGGGTATGAGTGGCGGGTGGGGGTGTTGGGGAGGTAATGGCGGGAATGAGGACAAATATGTAATACCTTCATCAATAAAGAGATTAAAATGCAAAAAAATGACAGAAGATCAAGCTAAACATTGAACCAACAGAAATCTTTAGAAAGATTTTTAAAATGTTAATTTTCATAACATTTTCTAAAATAGGAAACTTTCTAACTTTCAACAGAGGACCCATCAAGTGAGACAAATGAAAACAAGAGCCCTGCTGTTCACACTGTAAGGTTTCTGACCATCAAGGATAGAGAGGAGATCCTTAAAATGTCTTTTTTTAAAAAGGTATAAAAATCGGAATAGCATCAGGCAACATGATTATGTGATCAAGCAACAGGATCATGAAAAGATGTTAGCATCACTAATTAAAGGACTGTGTATCAAAACCATGAGCTATCACCTCACACCTGTTAGACTGGCTAGCCTCAAAAACACAGAAGATGAAAAACGCTGGCCAAGATGTGGAGAAGAGATGTGCATTGTGGGTGGAAATATTAATTGGTGCAGACACTGTGGAAAACAAGAGAGCGGTTTCTCCAAAAATAAAAAAAATAAAATCACCATATGATCCAGCAATTCCACCTCTGAGTAAAAATCCAAAGGAAACAAAATTACTATCTTGAAAAGATATCTGTACCTCCATGTTCGTGGCAGGAGCATTTACAATAGCCAACATGTGGAAACAGCCTAAGAGTCCATTGATAGATATATGTATATAAAAAAAGGTCTTTCTCTCCTTCTCCTCCTTCCCCTTTCCCCCCACCACACACACACAGTGTCCCCCCCAAAAAAAGTTTACACACTTTAGCAGCTGATAGCTCAATTTTGAAAATGAAATATATTGCATGTAATAAATACCGCCTTTATAATTATTCAAACTGTGTATGCATTTTGGGGGGGACATCCTACACACACAGGAATATATGAAGCCATAAAAAGGAAGGAAATTCTGCTATTTACAACAACATGAATGGGCCATTATGCTAAGTGAAACAAGTCAAACAGAGAAATACAAATACTGTCTGATCTCACTTATATAGAAAAATCTTAAAAAAAAAAAACAGAACTCAGAGAAACAGAGAAAATATTGGTGGTTGTTAGAGGTAGGGGTTGGAGGGGGGCAAAATGGGTGAAAGGGTCAAAAATACGCAAACTTCCAGCTGCAAGATAAATAAATTCTGGGAATGAGATATAGTGACTAAAGTTATAATGCTGTGTTGAAAGTTACTAAAAGAATAAGTCTTAAAAGCTTTCATCACAAGAAAAATATTATAACTATGTGAGTTGGAGATGTGAACTAAACTGATTATGGTGATCATTTAGCAATATATCTATAAAATACGATTATATATAATGTGATATTATACACAGGCAGTCCTCAGGTTATTTAGATTTTCACCATGAGTCGCGACCCACCTACATAAGTACCTATGTCTCTCACATGGAGCATATACACAGCAGTCATAAAGTGAAACAGCAAAAAAAATGTAAAAGAAAGATAACAATTCCTGACCTTTACTTGTGGTAAATAAATAATAAAAAGCATAAAGCACATCTGTATATATGTCAAAATGATGGAACTTTTTTTTAATAAATACTGTAAATGAGAGATGGTGACGTAATCACAAAAACGACCCAAGTCCAGTCCAACATAAACGGAGGACTGTCTCAATGTATATATAAAATCATGTTGTATACCTAAGACTAATACAATGTTTTAATGTCAATTATACATCAAAACTGGAAAAAATAAAGCTCAACAAATATAAAGGATTGAAATTTTCCAGCATATTCTCTGACCAAATAGACTCAAGCCAAAAATCAACAAATGAAGATAACAGGAAAATCTCCAAGGACTTGGATACTAAGCAACACATTTCTAAATAACTCATGGGTCAAGAGGAAGTCTCCAGAGAAATCAAGTACACATTGAACGGAATGAAAATAAAAACACAACAGATTGAAATTTCTGAACACAGCTAACACTGAGAGTGAAATTTATAGCACTATATTCATATATTAGAAAGAAGAAAAAGTCTCACATAGATCATCTGAGCTCTTACCTTAAGAACCTAGGTGGGGGAAAGAGCAAAATAAATACAGTGCAAGTAGAAGGAAGAAAACACTAAAGATCAGAAATCAATAAGATTGCAAACAGGAAAACAATATGGAAAATCAAGGAAACAAAGAACTGGTTCAAGGAAAGGGTGATAAAATTAATAAACTTGCAGCAGAGCTGACTGACCAAAAAAAAAAAAAAAAAGCAGTATCAGGAATGGATAGGGGATCAAAAGGATAATAAGAGAATACTGGAATAACTATACAGTGGTACCTCGAGATATGAGTGCTCTAACATACGAGATTTTTGAGTTATTAGCTGTCAAGCGAGCAATTTTTGCTTTGAAATACGAGCAACATTTGAGATAGGAGTAATCGCGAGGATCAGACGGCTGCACACGACCCACCAGTTTACCAAGAATCAAGCATCTCATAGTTTCCCACACCCCAAGGTTACGGAATGAATTAAACTCGTATCTCGAGGTACCACTATACACACATACATTTGATAAAGAAATCCTCTATACTTATAATAGGGTAATATGCAAATTGGTCAGGACACTGTTACATAACGACTGATCAGCAGGAGGGCAGGACAGCAAGCTACAAGAGGCAGAGAGCCACAGGAGGGCAGGACAGTGAGCTACAAGCGGCAGTGGGCAGGGCGGCCAGCGGAGGCAGGGAGGAACAAGCTACTCACACACGGATTCGTGCACAGGGCCACTAGTCCTATCTAATAAAAGAGTGATATGCAAATTAACCATCACTCCACTACACTCATAAGCCATGCCCACCAGCCAATCAGGAGTGAGTATGCAAATTAACCCAACCAAGATGGCTGCACAAGGAACGAGCAGGAGGCTTGGGTTTGCTGGGCAATGGAGGAAGCTAAGCTTTCCGCAAACCCTGGCTGGTCCAGGCCTCTACTCAAGGCTACAAAGTTTCAATTATAGAAAATAAATAAATCCCAACAAAAATAGCAGCAGCCACAAGATGGAGAGAGCAGGAGCCCTGGCCTGTCTTGGCCTCCACTTAAGGCTACAAAGTTTCAATTATAGATAATAAATAAATACCAACAAAAATGGTTGCAGCCTTGGATCAAGCAGGAGGCTTGGCTCCACTCCAGGCTACAAAGTTTCAATTATTAAATAAATCCCAGATACCAGGTCCTCCACTTGGGTTGTTGGTATGGCCAGCTTGAAAACCACCACAGGCCCCTCGCCCAGGCTGCCCCACGCCCCAAGGGAACTCCCACCCTGATGCAGGACACCCTTCAGGGCAAACCAACTGGCTTCCACCCATGCACCAGGCCTCTATCCTATCTAATAAAAGAGTAATGTGCAAACTGACCAGTATTCCAACACACAAGATGGCCAGCAGGGAAGGGCAGGTGTGAGCAATCAGGCCAGCAGGGGAGGGCTGTTTGGAGGGTCCAGGCCCGCAAGGGAGGGCAGCTGTGAGCGATCAAGCTTGCAAGGGAGGGCAGTTACAGGTGACCAGGCCGGTAGAGGAGGGAAGTTGGGAGAGACCAGGCCTGCAGGGGAGGGAAGTTAGGGGCAAAGAGGCTAGCAGGGGAGCAATTAGGCATTAATAAGACTGGCAGGGGAATGATTATAGAGTGATCAGGTTGGCAGGCAGAAGTGGTTAGGGTCAATCAGGAAGGCAGGCAGGCGAGCAGTTGGGAGCCAGCCATCCTGGATTGTGAGAGAAATGTCTGACAGCCCAGTAGGAAGGGGTCTAAACAGGCAGTTTCACTCCCCTCAAGGGATTCCAGATTGGAGAGGGAGTAGGCTGGACTGAAGGACATCCCCCCCCTCCCATGCATGAATTTCATGCACCAGGCCTCTAGTTTAAAAATAAATGGCACCATGGACCTGGCACTGACAAACGAACACTCAGCTTCCCCCAAGTAGGATACAGGCCCCACCACCATCAGGGAGCGACAGCCCACCAAATTGAAACCAATGCTATTGAGACCCCATGGCACAAACCGCGGCCACAGCCCAGCCCAGAAACTGCTATTGAGGGCGCTGGGTAATGATGTCATGTAGCAACACCCAGTTTCCTCTTCCTAGCAACAACTAGCCTCCTTGCAGTTTCTTCAGCCCAGAAACCCTCCCTGCTTTATAGTCAGGGGCGAACATTTTACAGTTTAACCAAATGTCTGTGAAGCATTTTCACGTGCCTCATCTCATTTGATCCTCACAGAAGCCCTGGAGTAGGTAGAATGAACACTTGGTGGAATCCTATTTTTTTTTCATTAGCCAGAAAATGGAGATTTAGAAAGTTTAGAAACTTGACCCAACTGAAAAGAAGAAATGGTGGACCTTGAAAATGACTACAGGTTTTCCCATTGCACAAAAGATAGTCAAACATTCTACAGTTAAATATTTTACCCTTTGTTTTCCCTGCATCATCTACAATAATAATCTGCTCCATGTTGATATTTACTGCTGTGTTGCTGATAATTACTTGAAAGAGAAGTTGGGGGTGCTACACTGGGCTGAAAAGCTTTAGCTAAATCAGAAAGCAGGTCTAATTAAGCAAGTTTATCTACATCTATAAAAGGCTGAGTTTACTCACACATGTGCGATACATATAAAGCTCTTGCTGGCGCCAATGGCACGCATGTGTTTCAATCTCTCATTGTCCATCGTGAATTTGGTTGACACTTCTATTATAGAAAAAGGGTGAATAGCGATATTAAAATATTTCTTCTAATTAATTTCCTTTCGATGTGCATGAATCCATGCACTGGGACACTAGTCTAAAAATAACAAGTTATTTAAGAGACAAACCAGGGAACGGATTGGTATGAAAGTCAGGACAGTGGTTTCTCTCTGGGGGAATGAGGGCAGGTGGCCCTGGGACCCGCAAAGTTCCACTCCTGTCCTGGGTGGTAGTGAGGCGGGAGTTTACATAATTCGCCAAGCTATACATTTGTTTTGTGTAAATTTTTTTTTTTTTTTTGGTATTTGTGTTTTGTTTTATAATAAGTTGCAAAAGAAAAGATAGCAGGTAGCTGTTCTGTCTCCACACAGAAGCCTTCTAAACACGCTGGATTCCAGGGAGCGCCCCTCCGGGAATAGGGTCACTCAGTTTCCCATGATAAGTTTCCAGGGTCTTCGGTTTACCGAGGTCAGACCTCCCTCAGGGGACCATCTCGCCTCTGAGTCCAGGAAGCTTTTCTCCACTCAGAAGGGATGTCGCCTCCTCCCTATCGTGTCCCACCAAACACAGGGCCCTCCTCACTGGTCCAGCTGGCGGGGAGCACACACCCAGCTTTTCAGAGGGTGGAATGCACCCCAAACAGAAGAATCATTTCTCGCAAGCGCGCATGCTACAGGAGCCTCATTAAAAACAAAACCCACGACAGGCGGAGCCCCGGGACACCCCGGGGGAGCCGCAGGCCGCACGCACCTGCAGCACCCGAGGTGGCATCACGGGGCGCAGACAGCTTCCGCCTGGACCTTCCAGAGCCGCCCGGCGGCCGGGCCCACCGCTTGCCACCTCCTCGGCCTCTTCCTCCCCCACAGACACAGAAGCAGGGATGGAACCTACCTCCGGGGGTGTCTGCGGGGGCACCCCGGGCCCCGAGCCCGCACTGGAGTGTGGTCCGCGTGGCCCCGGTCACCGCCAGCACCGCAGCTCTGCCCGCAGGCCCTTCGCAACCCAGCGCGGCGGTAACACACGGCGGCCGAGCATCCCTTCAGCGGGTGACGTCGCAGCCTACGTCAGCCGTACCGCAGGCCTAACGTCATAACGTCCTAGCGTGACGCCTTACGTGAGTGTCCTGATGCTGATGTCAATACGCGCACTGCGCTGCCAGCATGGTCGTGCAGCACGTGCAGCTATGCCCAGTGTTTAACGCTTGGTAACAGACGATGACACTATTGATTTGTGCATTTAATGACTGTACTTTATTGTTGAGAGTGTTGTACCCTTCCTTCTTATAAAAACAAGTCTTTTGTTTTTAATATGTTTTTATTGCTTTCAGAGAGGAAGGGAGAGAGAAAGAGAGAAACATCAATGATGAGAATCACCCATCGGCTGCCTCCTGCACGACCCCTCTTGGGGATCAAGCCCCAAACCCCCGGCATGTGAGCTGGGAATCCAGCCATGACCTCCTGGTTCACACAGTTGGCCAGGGGAAAACACGTCTGTGGTGAAGCGGCCTGACATGTTATCTCTGCAGCAGCCTCATGCATCTCATCTTTAGTGCACCTCTTTTTGCATCATTTTCTCTGAGGCCTGATTTCTGATTTAATCTCACGTTGTTTTGTTCGGGAACATGCTGTCCAGACTTACAGCCTGAGAGCAATAGGCTGCATGGTCCAGCCCACGCGTGGAGGAGACTGTAGCATGTAGATGTGTGCAGATGCACGCTGTGATGTTCGCACGTGACAAGATCATGCAAGCACACGTTTCTCAGAGCGTTTCCCCATGGGTGAGTGGCACGTGACTGGAGTGCACTTTAACCCGGTCATTGCTTTCCTCTGGTTGTAATCAGACTGCGAGCAAATAGGTACAAAGATGTCCAGTATCCACGCGAAAATTTAGACGTGGCTGTTTTAGACCCCCCACCGTCATTAAAGTGAGCACAGAAGGAATAATAATCTTTAAAGTTTTTAAAGCCCAGGACAAGTGACATGGAAACTAACATAGTCCATACCAGGAGCCGGGCCTTGTCCTACATACATGTAACAATCAATGTAGTTTTCCCAACAAGCCTACAAGGAAGGGACTAAGATAACCCCCCACGTTAAGATGAGGAAACTGAGTCACAGAGAGAGTCTCAATAACTTCTCAGGTTGGAGGCATGTCACATGACCATGTGGCAGCCAGAGGGGAGGGAAGGCAGGGGCGTGAGCCCACAGATGCTCCTGGGGATAATATTTGTTCACATCAAAACCTAAAGGAGCCGAAACTGGTTTGGCTCAGTGGATAGAGCGTCAGCCTGCGGACTGAAAGGTCCCAGGTTCGATTCCCATCGAGGGCATGTACCTTGCTTGCGGGCACATCTCCACTGTGGGGTGTGCAGGAGGTGGCTGATTGATGTCTCTCTCTCATCGATGCTTCTGACTTTCTATCTCTCTCCTTTCCTCTCTGTAAAAAAACAATAAAATATAATTTAAAAAAAAAGTAAACATTCGGTGTCTAAGGAGTCATGAGAATTGGTTCTGGGACAAGAATTAGTGCTGAGGTAGCACACAGGGTGAGCGCTCACTAGGAGCTGGGCACACCCCCGGCCTAAGTGGTCCCGGGATGGATGGTCCACCGTGCAGCCGCCCTTCCCTGGGCCCCAGCCACTGTGGGCCACGCCCCCACCTGCCCTCCACTCTGGCTGTAGCCCTGCCAGCATCACCGAATGGATCTTGGGTAACACAGAGCAAATGTGGACCACGTGACTGCCGGCTTGCAGGGGTCACTCAGCCTGGCTCAGCTGTAGGAGTCCTTCCTTGCCCAAGAGAGATGGCAGTTGGCAACACCCTCCCCGCCAGTGCCCCCGCTGCTCCACCGTGTGCCCTTGTGTCCCGGAATCTCGCCTCACGTGGCAGGAAAGGCAAGCTGTTTCTGTTTTTTTAATATATTTTATTGATTTTTCGCAGAGAGGAAGGGAGAGAGATAGAGAGCCAGAAACATCGATGAGAGAGAGACATCGATCAGCCGCCTCCTGCACGCCCCACAATGGGGATGTGCCTGCAACCAGATACATGCCCTTGACCGGAATCGAACCCGGGACCTTTCAGTCCCCAGGCCGACGCTCTACCCACTGGGCCAAACCGGTTTCAGCGGCAAGCTGTTTTTTATCTTTTTTGTTTTTAATCTGATGCTTCCAGCAAAAGTCAAGGCCACAACCCCAAGCTGCAGGCAGGTGTCAAGAGCCACTTGAACCCTCTAAAGAGTCCTCAGGGCCCCACTTGATCCTCGGTGACCTTCCCACCCAAAGCAGGCGCTGTCACGGACAGCAGGGGCCCGCTGCCCTGGCTGCTGGCTGAGGGCCAGCGCTGGCCGACAAGAATGACCAGCTGGAACCGGCGGGCGGTCCCCGAGGAGAAGGGCATCCCAAGAGGCTGAGCGAATGGAGATGAAGGACAGCCAGTCACACTTGCGTTTCAGGTCAAGAGCTGTTTGTTTTTTTGCTTTGTTTTCAGGGTGAGGGCACCCATGGCATATTTGGGGCGTACTTACACTTTCAAAAGTCATGTGCTTCTCTGAAATTCAAATGTAATGAGGCATGCTGGGCCTTATCTGGAAACCCTTCCTCTGAAGCTGTGACTTTTAAATAAAAACCTCCTCTTGCTGCAACCGGTTTGGCTCAGTGGATAGAGCGTTGGCCTGTGGAGTGAAAGGTCCCAGGTTTGATTCTGGTCAAGGGCATGTGCCTTGGTTGCGGGCACATCCCCAGTGGGGGGCGTGCAGGAGGCAGCTGATCAATGTTTCTAACTCTCGTTCCCTCTCCCTCTCTGTAAAAAATCAATAAAATATATTTAAAAAAAAACTCAAACCTCCCCCTCCCCTCTGGCCACTAGAATAGTGGCTAATACTTGAGCAGAACGCTGCACCCGGCTTGGGAGCTGCAAACCGGCCCTTTTCACACAGCTGCTTCTGGTTCCCACTCATCAAGGACTCCTGTGCCGTCAAATGTCCCCAGTAATGCCCCTCCGTGAGTCCCACAGTGAATCCTGAGGGCCTACTGGGTGCTGGGCCCTGAAGCCAACACAGGAACAGACATATACGGTCGCTCTGCTCCCGGGGCTGACATTCTAGAGAAGCTGGGAAAGGAGAAAATCCCAGGCAGTAAGTAAATAAAAGCAGCAAGGCCAAGGGACAGGTGACCAGGAGGCCACCCAGGTCAGGGAAGGAAGCTGAGGAGACAACACTTCAGCTGAGATGTGTGTGTCTATTGGAGGAGAGGCAGTCACTGCAGGCAGAGTGATTGTTTGTGCAAAAGCCCTGGGGCAGAGAGCGCTTCCTCCGTCCAGGGGCTGAAGGCCATCGCTGGGGCTTTAGAAAAGAGAGGGTGGAGCCGGGGGTGGTGGTGTGCAAGGTGAGGCTGGGGGGCAGAAGAGAGTTTCGATTTTATGCTACACGCAGGGAAAGCCGGGGATGGTTCTTAGAATAACGTGATGAGGTTCAGAGGTGTTCACCCCTCCCTCTCCGTCCAGAGAAACTCACAGCATCATAGGTGGCAGGACCAGGGCTGGCGGGGGGAAGGGGGATGCGGAAATCAGTAAGGCATTAGGGTGCAGAATTTAAGAAGACCCCTCTCTTGGATCTGTGCCACTTGTTGATTCCCCAGGCCCTGCATGGAAGTCAGGGCCCGCCCCGTACCGGCCCTGGCAGCTAGGAGAGGGGAGAGACTTACTCTGTGCTCCATCTGTGTGGACAGGCTGCCCTGTGGTTCCCACGGGGCTGGGAACGCCACACTTGACCCCGCTCCGCTTTGTAAAGAAGGGGTGGTCCCTGGGCCAGGTCCCCCTCTGGTGCTCAGGTCCCCTCCGGCGAGGGGTCAGCAGCTGGTCTCCTCAGCTGAGCCGCAGCGAGGCACAGCTCGGGGCATTCTGACCCTGCAGTCCCATAGCCTCGTGGACTCACACCCCCGGGGCCCAGCAGGAGGAGGGAGCTGGACACCCCACCACCCAACCACCCCAACCCAGACCACTGCTGTGTCTTCACCTCACACCAAGGGGGCCCAGGCTTCCTTCCTGGGGCCGGAGCTCAGAGAAACTGCCCACCCCCGGGGCCCAGCCGCCAGCTCTGCGGCCTCAGCCTCCTTTTGTCCTCAACCAGCGTTCATAGGAGCACCTGGCTTGCCCACAGGCCCCGAGACCATGGTGATCCTATGGCCGTTGTCCTTGACCTTAGCGGGCATTAAACTTGGTGCGGACAGAAGTAGTTAACAAAAACATGGGTGGCCACTGAAAGGAAATGGACTCCCCTCCATCTTGTCCTGTAGGGCTGGGACCCCTGCCTAAACCCCCTCCCTTTTCTGGGAGGGCCACAGGTGTGCCAGCAATGTCTTAACTTCCCCTACCACCGCTCGAATGGACCAATGAAGCTTCAGGGACACAGCTAAGGTCCTAATTAGGCTAAACCACAGAAAGACCCCAATTCAAGTGACCAATCTCTGTAACCCTCATCACTTTCCTAAGCCCGCCCAATATCCTACCCCATATAACTCATTGTTCCCGCCCGATCCGCTCTCTCCTCGCTGCTGCGCCAGAAAGAGGCTGGGAGCCAAACCCGGGTTTGAATAAAGACTCTTTGCTTTTGCATCGGAAAAGGCTCCTTAGTGGTGAATTATTCGGGACCCCGAACTCTGGGCATAACAGCCACGCCCCACCCAGGGCTGGCTCTGATTCAGTGGAAGTGGGGGTGAAGGCCCTGAATCTCTCCTTCAACCATCAGCCGAGCGATCCGGGAAGCTGGGAAGTTAACTCGCCTGAAGGAGACTCAGTGGCAGCTAATTCAGACCCTCGCTAGGACACAGGAAGGCGGGCTCAAACCAGGAACCCAGCTGAGGTCAGTGACCAGCCCAAGGTCACATCGTCGGTAAGGAGCTCAGCTGCCAATCAACCCCGGCTGGAAACCGGAGTCCGCCCCTCTGAATCCGTGCTGCTGGGCTGGCCGTGCTTGGAGGGGGTGGGGGGTGGCGGCGGGGGAGCAA
>PVJN01062254.1:0-11066 GCA_004026805.1 Lasiurus borealis | reverse complement strand
CTTGCTGCTTTTAATATTCTCTCTTTGTCTTTTGCTCTTGGTATTTTAATTATGATGTGTCTTGGTATAGTCCTCTTTGGATTCCTTTTATATGGGGTTCTGTGTGCTTCCTGGACTTGTAAGTCTATTTCTTTTACCAGATGTGGGAAGTTTTCAGTCATTATTTCTTTAAATAGGTTTTCAGTATCTTGCTCTCTCTATTCCTCCAGCACCCCCACAATTCTGATGTTGGTATGCTTGAAGCTGTCCCAGAGGCTCTTACATTATCTTCACATTTTTTGATTCTTTTCTCTTCTTGCTTTTCCAGTTGGGTGTTTTCTGCTTCTTTATATTTCAAATTTTTGACTTGATTCTTGCCTTTCTCTAGTCTGCTGTTAGGACTCTGTATAATATTTTTTATTTCAGTCAGTGTATGTTTAATTTCTAGTTGGTCCTTTTTCATCTCCTCTTGGCTCTCTCTAACTTTATCCATCTTTTCTAGGATATTCTTGAAAAACGTTATAAGCATGGTTTGAACTCTATATCCAGCTCTATATCCAGTTGTTTGTTTTCCTCCATTTCTTTTGTTTGTGATCCCTTCCCTTGTCTCGGCATTTTCACTATGCCGGGAGAACTTCTGTGTTGGATTCAGCCTTATGATACCAGACTTGCAAAACTGCAAAAGCCTCTCAGTTGAGCTTGGGATGGGTGGAGTCCCAGGGCTTAAGGGAGTGCCTTGCCTTCCTGTCAGCCCCACAGGCCATGGCCCCTGAGTCTCACGTGACTGGGTAATTGCTGAGCAGTTCTTGTGCTCTCGCACAGTGCCTCTAGAGGGCTGCCTTTCTGGCTCCCCTGCGCTCCAGGACCACACGAGTCTAGGTCCCCAGGGTTTCACCCAAAACAAGGGCTTAGTGGAGTCAGAAGTGGCACAGTTGGGAGGGTCTGTCTCCTGCCCTCTAGCAAAAGCCAGCGGCACAATCAGCAGTCTGTCCTCTGCACAGTGCCGTGCCTGCCACCAGACCTCTGATCTTCTGCGATTCTCCTAAATTTCCATGCACCTCTCCTTTTTCATAGTCCAAACTCCCCCAGTATGAGTTTTGGCTGGACCTGGGGTTTAGTTTCGTAGAATAAGGGGTTCAATGCCTTTGAGAGTCTCTGTTTCCCTCCTGCCAGAGAAAACCAGCCAGGTACTCTGGCACCCACTCTCTCCACACTCGCGTCTCTGTACTTCAGCTTTTTGCAGCTCCTCTGGGTCTCCGTGAGCCCCTCTCTTTCCCTCTAGTTGTAGAATTTCCACTCAGCCAGCTTTCCTGTGGTTCTGGATGATGTCTGTTCTGTCTTTTAGTTGTAGTTTTGAAATTGTTGTGCAAGGCAGCAGTGTAGGTGTTTACCTATGCCGCCATCTTGGATTCTCCCCATGAAATTCTTCAAAATTTAGAATTCACATAATTTTCTTAATTAAATACTTTAATTTTTAAAAGGTAATTTGTACCATTCAATTTACACCATTATAAAAATCTATTAACCTTTTTATAGACAAATTGATTTAGACTAAAACTGCAGTTTTGTCAGTTATAGATAGTTAGTATGGGTTAGAACAAATTAATTGTAATTGATCTACAATTTCATTTTCTCATGTACTAAATGGGGATAAAGTTATTATTTGGGATGCAAGATGATTTGACTTTGGGTGGTGGTCACACAGTGCAATATACAGATTTTTTTATTGTTAATCCTCATCTGAGGATATATTTTTTCCATTGATTTTTTTTCAAGAGAGAGTAAAAAGGAGGGGGGAGAGGAAGTTAGAGAGAGAGAGAGAGAGAAAGAGAGAGATTGATGTGAGAGAGACATATTGATAGGTTGCCTCCCACACCCGTGTGCCTTGACAAAGGCTGGAATCAAGGCTGCAACCAAGGTATGTGTCCTTGATCAGGATCAAACCCGGGGCACTTCAATCTACAGGCCTACATTCTAGCCACTAAGCCAAACTGCGTAGGAACAATAAACAAATTATGTATCATAGAAATGTACACTGGAAACATATATGACCCTATTAACTAATGTCACCCCAATAAATTTAATAAAAATAAAACGTTATTGTTGGGTCATTAAATTAGATAATGTTTATGTAATGAATTAAACATTGTACCAGGCACAAGAGTAGGTATTTAATAAATAGTACCTACTATTTCTATTATAATTACTATTCTTGAAAACATTCATATGAGGTTGTGTATTTTCTCTCTATAATATAAAGACTAGCTAATTTAGACTTTGTCAGTTTGGTTTAGTAGGTAGAGTGTGGGCCTGAGGACCAAAGGGTCAAGGGCACTTACCTCAGATGCAGGCTCCTCCCCAGCCCAGGCCCTGGTTGGGGTGAGTGTAGGAGGCAACCAATCAATGTATTTCACTCACATCGATGTTTCTCTCTATCTTTTCCTCTAAATCAATAGAAAAATATCCTAGAGTGAGGATTAAAAGAAAAGATTGGCCAGTTCAGAACTAGTTTATTTACAAGAGATCTGCAATCAGGAACCATAGCCTGTATCATATCTTAACCACTGCATAAAAACATCATAGATTCTACAAGCTTTACACCATGTGATAGTAGAAGTTAAGTCACTAGGCTCAATTCTGCAAAATGGATACATTCATTTTGAATATATCTGGATTTAATACTATTAATGCTTGGTTCTGGACATTGCAAGTGACCAATCAGTCTTAAACCTATTTCTGCCAGATTATAAGGAAATTAAATTTTTGGACTCTTTATCTTTGACAATTCTTTGAAAACTGACTTTCCAAAAAATCAAAATGAGCCAAAGTATAGACAGGTGGCAGTTAGCATAAATGAGAGGCATATTTGAAAAGTGAGTAAAAGGTAGTAAAGCATATTTGCTCTTTGACATTCATGGTAAGCCCAGATTCTGAATTGCACCATTGGCATATGTCCCATAACTCAGATGTAATACGTTATAACAAAAAAAAAAGCCTAAAGGTCTCCTTCAGACTATTAATATTTTAGTAAATAAAGGTTAAAGCCACTTAGTAAACATTTAGCTTTCTTTTGTTATTTATTTTCCACAAAGAAATAAATATGTCTCACCTAAAAAGACATTTTTGCCTACAAAGGTGAGAGAAGAATATCTGCTAGACAAGCAGGTACTTGTCCAAGTGAAGCTCAAATCCTTTTCATCATATCAGCTGCATGGCACACCCATCACATTTGTTCCATAGGAGACACACACACACACACACACACACACACACACATACACACACACACACACACCCCCCCCCCACACACACACACAATATTCTATGTTCTGATTCTTAAGGATTGTCTACATATAGCAGAAATTTTTAAAGTTTTATCTTTGAAAGCCAGCATTTTGAGTCACTGTTAGAGTATACTTAGTTTAACATTTAACACAAGTACTATTTTGGGATCTTATGTTTTTCTTAGAAAAATATATATATGTATATATTATTATTATTGATTTTTAGAGAGAAGAAGGGAGAAGGAGAGATAGAATGAGATTGATGAGAGAAAAACATCATCAATTGGCTGCCTCCAGCACAGCTCCTACTGGGGAGCAAGCCTGCAACCAAGGTAGGTACCTTGCCCGGAATTGAATCCACGACCCTTCAGTGTGCAGGTCAACACTCTTTCCACTGAGCCAAATTGGCCAGGGCTTGTGTTTCTTTTTTAATTAAATATATTTGAACTTGCAGAGTATCTAATATTGATTTAATACTGCATGCATATGAAGTTTCAGAAATCTTTTATAAATGAACAATATATTCAAAATGTCTACTTTCTTTGGAAATTGAATAGAACATGTCCAATATTCAGGCAAGACAACTGAAAGAGATTTAATTTACCTCACAGTTTTGAAAAGTTAGAGTGACAACTTAACTTTTAGTCAGTTGTTCATAAAGGTTGTCTCTAACTCTTGGACAAAATATGAAAGCCTTGCTGTTTTCCAAACCATTAACTGTATCAGTAACACAGATGCACAAGGTGGAATGTTGTAACCCAAAGGAGCTGAATATGTTTCTTTGTGCTCCTGTATCCTGTGTCCTTCGCCAGCAGGGCTGAGTCTCATTCAGTTCAGTATTTAGGATGTCCACTTGGTTTTCTACTCCCTTCACTCCAGCGCTGCTGGGGAGGGTTCTGAAGAGGGAAGGGTCTACAATAACTCTACTGAGGCACCAAGCTATTCGAAGAATCAGCTGCATAATAATCACTGTGAGCCTTATATATTTGTATGCTAATACCACTGTCTCTATTGTAAACATTATGGTGCTCCTTTTGGATTCTTGTATTAGGTAAAAATTTTAGGGTTGGAAGCATTTCTTCAAAGCATTAGCACACTTTCAGGTTTTTCACCATTTGCACATATAATCTGTAAAACTAAGAGAAGTACCTCTCTGAGGGAGCATATGTGAGAAACAGGAAGGGGGCTGGGAGAGAGAAGGAAAGAAAACAAAAGTTAGGTTATACAAGTCTTGTATCCTTAAAGACAGCTTGGAGACATGGAAACCATATGTGAACTTTTAGCTAATAAACTAAAATGCCAAAATGTGGTGGCTAAAGCTATTGCACCCAAAATCTAATTGGACATATGCTCATTTACTTGCTTATAATCAAAACATTAAAAAAAAGTATTTTGAACTCAGGCTAGGTGTAAGTATTGGACTTACTTAATTCATGTAATTATCTCACATGGAAAGAATGCATTTATACTATGGTGCTATTATATATTTTTTTAAAGTAAACAATGTATGAGCTGGAGTAGATAATATTTAAGCAGAACCAAAATGTTCCTATTGTCTATGTTGATAAAAGGAAAGAACTTATTAATTTCACACTGAAGCTATTTTCCAGTGAACGTGCTATATGGCTAGTGTGCTTGCTATAGATTTATCATGTTCATACAAATGAATGTCAGTCTGTTTAGATAATCAATGCAAATTTTATTTCTCCAGTCAAAAATAACAGCTTTTACAAGTCTGGTGAAATTGCCAGAATGTCAGGCCATAGTTGCTAAACTCAGTTTATGTATTGCCTAAATCTAGATTTCTGATGTGAATTCATTCAAGAATATCAAAATACTACTAGGCTTCATCTCCCCAAAGGCTCTTTTTAGTTGAGTGATAGATTTAGATTCATTTAGTTATTTATTTGTTTGTTTGTTTTTTGGTTGGGTGTGTGGGTGGCTTATTGAACATAGAAAAAAACAATTATTAAAAAAATAAGATCCTGAAATAGGTCATATGCACAGGCATTTAATTAAGGATGAAATAGAGAAGAAAGAGCAAAAGCAAATCAGGATTTTTTTTTTAATTTAAGCAATTATGAGGGATGATAAGAACTTTGACTTAATTAGGAATAAGGAACTATTGGCATGTTTTTATTATCTCAGAAAACATTTGAGTAGGAACTTTAAAGAAGACCAGATGACAGAATTAAATGGGAAAACATTAAAAATCAGATTTCCTTTCTCAAAAGAAGGTAGCATAAGAAACTAAACAAACATCAGTGAAATGTGTAGAAAACATTGGTAAAGCAACCCTTGCAGGAGAACATAATACAAACCCAATAGCAATGGCAGGACTTGACATTATGCAGTGCTCACACACTTCCATTGCCTCATGTTATATGTACCGAAATACAACTTAGCAAGAATTCACTCATTGTGTATCTGTATACAATCAATAACTTACTGACAACTTATTCTATCCTTAGATACAGACAACTGTCATAGGGTGAAGTTTGTCAGCAAAAATATTGTTGAATAAGGTAAATTGGAATGTAGATTGACAAGAGACCATCGGAGGAGGGTGAGCCCAAGATCTTTGACTAGAGCAGCAGTCACAAAGGCTGGGGAAAACAAGGTAAGAACCCCCCCAAAAGGACCTAATTGGGACTAGAGAAAGATGTTCACATTGATTATACTGAAAATCAAGGAACATTTGAAAGTGCTCATTAGAAAAATAACTGTAAACTAAAGTGAAATCAGAAAATAGGGCTAGTTCTTTCATACTTTAAATTGTGTTGAAGTTTTCAAATTTATTTATTTTTACATTCTGGGGAAACGTGAGAAATAAGTGGGATGGGGCTTACAGAAGGCATGTAGAAGGCTCTGTGGCTAATTCTGTAGTTTTGTATTCAAAATGGACTTTGCATGAAATGATTAAGGCATGGTGTTGGCTTGTGTGGGTGGTAATGGAGAAAGGGAGTCGACCTCCTTGTGTGTAGTCACAGAATTAGAACTATCCTCACCGTGTCTGGAGCACAGAAAATCAAACACTGAAAGGTGAACTGACAGACTGATTGCAAAAATATGAATCTAAGAAAACATTAGGGAAAAATAATGACAAGATTTTACCAATTTATAGCAAAGCTAAATATGACAGAATAAGAGTGGAAATGAAAAATAACTTCATATAATTTGTTTTTGCTATGAAAGAAATCATATCCTGAGGAACAGAGGGGAAAAAAATCCCATCCAATATAGAGACAAACTCTAGAGTATCTCTGTCATCTTAACTCAGTCTTCAGAGGGAAATAGATCTTCCCAAATCAGCCCCCTCTAAATCTCCAATTCTCAAAGCCTATTAATTTTGTTTAGCATAGAAGTTCGCTGAATCTTTTTAAAAATTTTATTTTTTTTGATTTCATATAGGAGGGGAGAGAGAGAGATAGACAGAAACATCAATGATGAGAAAGAATCATTAATCAGATGCCTCCTGCATTCCCTCCACTGTAGATCAAGCCTGCAACCCAGGCATGTTCCCTGATCTGGAATTGAACTGTGGACTTCTGGTTCATGGGTCAATGCTCAACCACTGAGCAACACTGACAGGCAGAAGTTTTCAGATTCTTGATCATAGTTCCAAAGACAGACTCTGAATATATATATATAAATGTGTATATACACATACATACTTAAATATATAAATAATATCTAAGCACATATTGAAATCTCTCATTTATTAAATGCTAATTACATGCCAGGCAAATATATCAAGTGATTTAATTATACCATGAAGGTTAAAAATATGGGCTTTGGAAGTTCATTCCATCTTTTTCATTACTAACTTTGTTACCTTGCCAGGTGTCCTTTCTCTTAGTTTCCTAATTTTTACAAAACCAAATAATAATATTTACTTCAGACTTCTTAGGGTTGTTGTGAACATCAAATGGAATGTTACAAACGAAGTGCTTAGAAACATGGCCAGTTTATAATAAGTGCTCATTCATGTTAACCCCCCCCCCAACACTATAAGGATGCGAACATTGAAGCCCATGGATTTTTAAGAAGTTTGTCCAAGTTCATCCACCTAGTTAGTAGTGGAGCTGGGAATTTTAACCCATGTATGTTTGGCTGGTCCGTCTTCACACTGCTTTATTACTTAATATTCACAGTTTGGATCTCTGCCTTCCTCTCCAATGGGCCGGCCAGCTGTTGGTACACAGAAATGGGCGAGCCTCACAGAGCTCCATTTCCCTCCCGCACAGAGACTGTCAAGCCGTCTTCACTCTCCCTGACCTCTGCAGAATCCAGTGAACCTAATCTACAGATCTAAAACGTAACTCATTAAAGGAAGGAAAAAAAAGTTCACATTTCTGCAGGAAAACCAGAACGACTCTTCAGTTTGTTTGTTTGCTTAGGATCATGTAACCTGCCAAAGAAAACATTTAAGATTTTGGAGAGGAGTTGATTTTCAGTGTTGAAAAAAAAAATGACATGATAACTGGACAGATTTGGCTCTAGAGGGGGCAACAGCACATTAAATCATGAGACACTTCAACCATCCTGTTAAAGTTAGAAAAATCCATTACCAAGTTGTAGAAGGAAAACAACTTGCGGAAATATCATCGAGGGCCGACCGTTTGCAATCACTGGTACTCCATTCATTATATGCTTGAGTGGTTCCAGGAACAACAGAAGACCGTGCACTGTTACAATGCCAAGGACAAGAAAGGCAACTCAGCCTGTCGGGCTGACTTCCCCTCGCAGCAATCTGAACATTTCAGGCTTTGCTTCCCTTGCCCAGATGAGTTAGTCACTGGGGAGGCGAAAGCCCTGGCCCAGGACGTCTTTCTCAGAGAAGACTCCCTGCGCTCTTGTGGATCCATTGGCTGCTTTCACAGTCCTTGGGCCTAACACACGCACATTTTATTTGTGACGGGCAAGAATGCGATGTGGATCCATCTTCATTCTACCTTCCCTTAGTTCCTTACTTCAGGAGCTACTGTAGGTTGAACACAATCTTTGTATAGCATCTAGAAGTCTTGTATTACCCTACAAAACGGTTTCACCCTCTAGAAGAGGAAACAAATGCTCATGGAAGCAGATGTAAAAGAGCAGGTGCTAGCAAGTGATACAAATGGAGCTGGTACCCAGGTCTGCTGAGTTTCAAAACTCATGACCTTTCCTGTGGCAGGGTGTATAGGGTGGTTTGGAAGGATGAAAAAATGTAGGCAGTGATATAAAGCCCATGCTAGAGTAGAGGGGAAAAAGACAAAGACTTTCATTTGAGCAAATCCCCAAATGTAGTGCCATTGAGATAAATGGAAATTTTCATGGAGGAAAATATCTGAGTAAAACAGGGAAAAACAGTTTCCTAGTAAATGTTTTGTCATAAAAAATGGGAGGGGCAAGGGAAGATAGATTTTTAGCATGCCTACAGGTCCCACAAATTAGCTTTAAGCAGAGACATATTGTCAAGGGCCAAAATGAATAAATCACGCAGCCATACTGATTCGAAATTTTTAAATTTCCATTTGACATGCTTACTCATTTGCATCATACTCAAACTTTCATAATGAAAAAGTTAAATTCTTACTGAGCCGAAGTAGATGTATCCCAAACTTGCTCTATACATTTAGTTAGCAATATGTTTATGAGTTAAATCTTTCAAATGAGGCCTTAAATTTGGTGGGAAAATCTCTAAAAAATGAAGACTAGATAATTAGTTTTGATATGAAGATCTATATTAAGTCTAGATATTAAACCTACACTTATTCAAAAACAAGACAGCTGGTTGCTTAGCCTTGACATAGTCTTATTTGATTCGCAAATTTGGTAATTATTTAAATATGTTTGAGATCCTTGTGGAAAAAAAAAATGAGCAACTGGTGTTTATCACAGAGATGCCTTGGGAAAGCTCTCTCATTATAGACAAGATTGGAGGTTTTATTAGAAAACTATGTTCTCACCATGGATTTGGGATTGAACTGCTGTGACTTCATTTCTTAGCCTTTTGCTCTCCTTAAAAAAAAAAGAAGAAGTAATTTAGTGTCATAAAATTGGCTTCATTGATTCACTTTCTATTTTTCCACTGGCTTTAGGGTTTTGTCCTACCTAATATCTCCAGCTCAGGAAGACTGTATTTATGCAGGACTTGAGTTAGGGAACAGCTGGTATTGAAAATGTTTCTCTTCTTTAAGCCCTCTCCCTTCCTTATCCAAACAGAGAGAAGACAGATCTGTTTTCTCCTACTCAAAAGGAGTGGAGTGAAATCCAAGTCCTCCAAAAAAGAGATGGAGTGCTGTTCTACCTCACTATTCACTCCGACTTCAAGCGTCAACTTTTGGACTCACATCGTTTTTAGAATGCTAAGCCATTTTTCAGAGACAGCCTCCCAAGAGGTAGGTGAGGATTTGTTCCAGTTTAAGCAGCATTTAAACATGCATGTTAAAAAAAAAAAGGTAAAACAAACAGGCTAGGCACCCTTTTCTCTCCCTTTTTAGACAATACAGTTATAACATTGCAAACAACCCCAGAATGTTTGCCCCATCTCAAGCGGCACCCCCTCGACCCCGAATCCTCCAAAAAACAACCTTGGGAAGACACGAACTGGTGAGACGCTGCCAGTTAAGGAGTCAGTTTGGAAGCCACTTTAAACCCAAGTTGTGTAATCAGAACTGCTGGTCTGAAGCCTGCGTCTGAGTAAGGTATTAAATGGCATTAACATAGACAGTAAAACCCGTGCATTATTTTCTTCCCTGGGGACACGTAATGCAAACCTTCATTGACTAGAGCCAGTTTGGGAAATGGGGCAGAAAATGCCTGTAGAACTGAGGTAATGTGATGAAGAAAGCGGGGCATGAGCTGGCATATAAACTGTTAATGGCATTGTTTCCTGGGCTCTCTGTGTGCAGAGTAGTGGATGTTGCTGCTGCTTGTGAGGGACCAGCCCTGTTACAATTAAAGTACCAGCATGGACGCTTCCTGGCACGCACATGACTGTGGGGCACAGATTAGCATTCATTTCGTCAAGGTTTAATTTCACGTTCAGCCCCTTAAAAGCTCCGTATCTCTTAAAGAGGCTGCCAGCAACCTGTTATCTGGTGTAATGAAAGCGGCGTAACCACTCACCAAATAAAACCCCACATAAAAACGAAACCTCAGTTTCACTTTTCAGGCACGGGTTTCATTGCTTCTTCCACCCACCCGTTCTCTCTAATGAGCAGCAACTCCAGCCACACGCTGCCAAGAATGAGCAGGTGGGTTTGATGGGATGTGAAAAGTCGTTTGCCTACAGCCAGACTACCATTTGCTGGCAGGGGCACATGGATATTTGAGACCGAGAACAATTTAAGCTGGATGTTTACAAATAAGAATAAAAATAAATTGTATTGTTTAGTATTGCTGTCATTCATTTGAATACTACTGATTCTATATCACAGGGCATTTAGAATAACATTTCTGGAAATTTTTCCTTTATACTCATTAACTGTAAAATAAATGGATTTTTTTTTTTTGGGGGGGGGGGTGGGCACATTTCATTCTGTCTTCACAAGGCCCAGAAAAGCAGAAGCTGTTTGCATGATAAAACCACTCATTCATTCTCTCACACATTCATTTGCTTAAAAAAAATAACAAAATAATTAATTTTACATATTTCTTAGACAAATCTGTAAATAAAAGCATTGGATTTATAAAACAAAAACAAGATTATTTTATGGTTACTTTGATTTAAATATCTAGTAAAATTTTTAACAGAAAGATCTTATATTTTCATAGCTAATAATATGTTTGGTTTAAATTATGCTATATATGTTATGA
>PVJN01062253.1:0-11100 GCA_004026805.1 Lasiurus borealis | reverse complement strand
GACTTCTGATTCTTTTTTAAGATTTCTAGGTTTCGTGTAGATTTTCTGGAGAGGCTTAGTCACTTTTCTCAAGGTGCTCTGACCACCTGACTTGAGATTATTTTTTCATTTCTATTTCTCTGACCCTGACACTTAACAGGCTAAGACCTCCCTTTTCAATATTGGGTCACCAATATCCAGAATGGGTCATCTTTGGATCTCTCTCACTGGAGATTATCTCTCCCGTCTTCTTCATAGGGGTCCCAAATGTGTGGGTCTTCCTTTTAGTTCACTGATTGGGAGCAGGCAGTCCCACTAATGGCTTTTACCCTTCCCTGAGTGTGACCTTTCTTAGTTCTGCTTGGCTGTTCCTTTGTCCTCATTCCCACTCTATCCTGCCTCTCTTCACCTAAAGCCATCCCTGCCTTTTCTCTTTCGCTCGCCATCAGCTCTCTGTGCCAGGCCCTTTCCGACACCCAGTGCTTGGGGCTGCAGTGTGGTTGGTAATGTGGAGTCTGCTTGTCATCCTCAGCATCCAGCCATGCCCTGATGTGAAGTATGGCAAACGCATCCATGTGCTACCCATCGATGACACAGTGGAAGGTATCACTGGCAATCTCTTTGAGGTATACCTTAAGCCATACTTCCTGGAAGCTTATCGACCTATCCGGAAAGGTGAGAGACAATTTTAGAGAATGAGCTTAAGAATGGCTGTTTATGGGGATACTAGTCAACCTAGAACATCTGTCTTAGTCTCATATCCTCCTATCTAATAAAAGGATAATATGCAAATTAAGTGTTACTCTATCACAACAATGGTGGTGCCCAGTCCTCTCAGCCCCACTGGAGTCCCCCAGTCCCAGGGGCACAGCTACTAAGAGCAGGCAGCGTGTGAGCGGCCTGGCGGAATGCTTGCTTCGTCACTGCCTGGCCACAGATGGGTCTCTGGCCAGGCTGGGGCTCAGATGGGCCTCTGGGCAGCAGGCATGGAATGGCTGGAATCTGCAGAGAGCTACTGGTGCACAGATTCGTGCACAGGGCTACTAGTGTTTGTATACATGTGTACTTTCTCCTTCCCCCTGTCCTTCCTCCCACTTCCCTAGTTACCCCATTCCCACTCCCTGCTCCAGGAGAGTAAACTATTTTTTCTTAAATCTCTGGGCCATTTTGGCTATGTCACAGTCCATAGTATTTAATGTTTAGCATAGCTCTGCCATTGGTGGGTGTTGTAAAGTTTGGGTTGCCTAAACCCCAGAAGTCAAAACCTTATGGGCTTCTGGCACATCAAATTGTTCACTGTCCCTCTTGAGAGTCAGAAGAACACTTATGCTTTTCTCCTCTTGCCTGATGTTTAACAGAATCATGGGGGTGGGGGTCATGGAGAGACAATATCTAGTGAATTTGGCATGCTAGACTCCAGGTTCTGATGAATAATTCTCCCTTAGTCTTATAGTTGACACTTCTAACTGCCCTCATGCTGATTGTTTTCATAGGAGACATTTTCCTTGTCCGGGGTGGAATGCGTGCTGTGGAGTTCAAAGTAGTGGAGACAGATCCAAGCCCTTACTGCATTGTTGCTCCAGACACAGTGATCCACTGTGAAGGGGAGCCTATCAAACGAGAGGTGAGTTCTCTTTCTGATCCCAATACTGGACTACATAATACTCAGTGGGACAGTCATGTGATGGTTATTAAGCAGGGTGCTCTTTGGAACTAAGCTTCTTGCAGAGGTGGGAAACCTCCCAGTTATTCATTTCTGGGCTTAGGTGTTTCTTAAAAGTATCTGGTACCAGTAATTTAAAAAATCTAGTTTGAACCAAAAGGATCTAAGTAGTCAGACTATATTTTGAAGAAGTGATGCTGATGATAGAGCTGGAATTTCCGTTTACCAGAATTTCTAGCTTCACATCTTAGGGGAACCCTTCCCAGTAGACTGAGGACAGTGTGAGAGGGAAAAGCTGTGCTAGAAATCTTTGCCTTGGGATTTTGAGTTATTTTTTGAGGCACAGTCCCCTTACAGGAGAGTCTTCAATTACAGCAGATTTTCCCATACCAGATTGTGGAAGGATTTGAAGAAACTGCTTTTGCTGATGATAATATCCCTGCCTTCTCCTTTGTCTCCTCCATATTCAGGATGAGGAAGAGTCCTTGAATGAAGTAGGCTATGATGACATTGGTGGCTGCAGGAAACAGCTAGCTCAGATAAAAGAGATGGTGGAGCTGCCCTTAAGACATCCTGCCCTATTTAAGGCAATTGGTGTGAAGGTGAGCATCTGAGACTCTGAGGGATATAGTCTAGGGTGCTGATTAATATATATATATATATATATATATATATATATATATATATATATATATATATAAAATAACTTTAAAGATGTAAAAGCTATTCTTCTTACCCCTATAAAAACAAATCTCACCATGGTTTGCTAACTGGTCTAGAAGAGTGCTGCTCAATAGAAGTAGAAGTTAAGGAAATTTGCAATGTTAAGGGTCCTGAGTCTAAAACATTTGAGAACTGTTGGTCTAGAATGGAACTTCCCAACCATTTCCATGTCATGGGATACACTGAAGATGAAATTATTTTCCCTTCCCTTAGTATGCACTGTATAAATAACTTTATCTTCTGTGTGGGCACTTACCATGTGTAGCCTGTGGATGAGGCCACAGAAAAGACACCTTCAAAGAGGAAAACTTGGGATGGCAGTAAGGAAAAGCATTCAAACATAATAAATTCTGAAGGACTGTGATTACTGAAGTGAATGAGTCTCTAGCAACACTTTTTCTTGAAAATGTATTTTTATTGATTTCAGAGAGGAAGGGACAAAGATAAAAATATTAATAATGAGAGAGAATCATTGGCTGCCTCCTGCACTCCCCACCCTGGGGAACGAGCCATAACCCGGGCATATATGCCTGATCAGGAATCGAACTGTGGCTTCATCGTTCATAGGTCCACACTCCACCACTGAGCCATGCCAGCCTGGCTCTGACAACACACTTTTGAGTAAGCTACCAGTAATTTAAGAAATCTTGGTCTATCTTAAGTCAAGTTCTTGGCTTAATGGCCTCTTGTTTTTGTCTAATGCCAGGATCTTTAGACTCATTTACACCAGTTCCTTGGTTTTCTCTGCCCTTTATTTCCTATGTTTGCTAATAAAAGGGTAATATGCTAATTAGACTGGATTGACCAGACATCTTCCGGAGGTCTGACTTCTTTCCGAATAACCGCGGTGGTGGGGGCCAAGGCAGAGGTGGTTAGGGGCGATCAGGCCAGCAGGGGAGCAAGCAGTTAGGGCAAGACCAGTGGGGGAGCAAGCAGTTAGGGCAAGACCAGGGGGGGAGCAAGCAGTTAGGGGTGAGACCAGGTTGCCGCAGGGAAGCAACAGTTAGGGGGCGATCAGTCCAGCAGGCAGAGGCGGTTAGGAGCCAGTGGTCCCAGATTGTGAGAGGGATGTCAACTGCCCCCAAGAGGTTCCAGTTTGGAGAGAATACAGACTGGGCTGAGGAAGGGGGACCCCCACCCCCGCCCCACCCTTGCACAAATTTTGTGCACCAGGCCTCTAGTGCAAGTTAAAATCACAGATGTCAGCCTTCTATCAGTATTTCCCCTGCTGATAAGGGGAGTGTGACCTGAAGGAAGCTGTCCTTTCAGCAGCTGTGGCTAAGCACCCAGGGTTGAGCTGTGATCCTCACCCTCAGTAAAACCCTATTTAAGCCATGTTAGGCTGGATGGGGTTGGGAGAAAGTAAGAGTCAGAGCCTAATTATATTCTCTGTACTGGTCCTCAGCCTCCTCGGGGAATCCTGCTCTATGGACCTCCTGGAACCGGGAAGACTCTGATTGCTCGAGCTGTGGCAAATGAGACGGGGGCCTTCTTCTTTTTGATCAATGGTAGGAAATTTGGTTCACCTTGAGTTTAGCTGGACGTAATTCTGAGCTTAGCATGACCCAGTCTGCTGAGCTGGATAAATCATGGACATGTTCATTTACACACATGCCCTTGTGTACACTTTAGCATGTTTTTTTTCTGCTCGGATGCGTTATAGACAAATAAGCAACAGAGAAGATATTTTCCTCTTGTGCTCCCAATCTATCCCTCTTTGAGAAAGATTATAGACAGGCTAAAAACATTTAGGGGGAGCAAGTTAGGATGGGAAATCAAAAAGTCTATGCTTATTTATTTTAGAGGGTTTGGGGTAAGGTCAACTGGATCTTAAGAATGTTATTTAGCTGTTAGAGGTCCAACTGGTGTGCTGCTTCTCCTGCTCTGGCCAGAGGTCCTAGAGCACCTTCTGTCATCTTCACACTTTCATCTCAACTATGAGATAAGTGTACTAGTTCCCTTGGTTTCTCTCCAGTTTAGCCTGTTGGTTATCCTGAGATAGTGGCTCATAGAGTCTGTGAAAAAGTAGGCAGAGGTTATTTACCATCTTGTCACCCATCTGGTTATCTTAGCAAACAACGTATCTGCTTTCATTTGGGAATGAGAAAGGATATAGTTTGTTACTGACTTTATTCTGAATCCTTTTAGGTCCTGAGATCATGAGCAAGTTGGCTGGTGAGTCTGAGAGCAACCTTCGTAAAGCCTTTGAGGAGGCTGAAAAGAATGCTCCTGCTATTATCTTCATTGATGAGCTGGATGCTATTGCTCCCAAAAGAGAAAAAGTAGGGCTTTAACCCAGGGGATTAGTGGGGGGTTGAAAGGTCTTGATTTCACTTCTGACCAGATATCCTCTCCTGACAGACCCATGGAGAGGTGGAACGGCGCATTGTATCACAATTGTTGACCCTTATGGATGGCCTTAAGCAGAGAGCACATGTGATCGTCATGGCAGCAACTAACAGACCTAACAGCATTGACCCAGCTCTACGGCGATTTGGTAAGGACCCCAAATTTCTTTAAACTCTGTCCTTGCTCATAAGGAAATCATAACTCTACTTGGCTAATTTTTTTTCCTTTTTCAAAATATATTTTTTTATTGCTACCAGAGAGGAAGGGAGAGAGAAAGTCAATGATGAGAGAGAATCATTGGTCAACTCCCTTCTGCAGGCCACCTACGTGAATCGAGCTCAAAACTCAGGCATGTGCCCTGACTAGGAATTGAACTTATGACCTCCTAGTTCATAGGTCAGTGCTCAACCACTGAGCCGGCTTTGTTTAATCTTTTTAATTCCACATCTGTCATTTATCTAAATCATCTAATCCTGCTCATCTTGAATATTTTTGTAGTGAAATGGTCTAGCTATCCTTTCCCTTACTTCATTCCCTGTCTAGGGTGAGCCATTCTGGTATGCCTGAAACTGAAGGGTTTCTCAGGACGTGGGACACATGGTTGTTTTGAATGCTAACATCAGAACAGTCCTGGGTATAAATTAGGATGGTCGGTCACGTTAGGCCTATCCCTTTATCCCTTTGGACCAGAAATAAGCCCTGTCTATATTCACGCGTTTTCCCATAGGTCGCTTTGACAGGGAGGTAGATATTGGAATCCCTGATGCTACAGGACGCTTGGAAATTCTTCAGATCCATACCAAGAACATGAAGCTGGCAGATGATGTGGACCTGGAACAGGTGGAGTAGTGAGAGCTGACCAGGAGTTTTAGGATATCTATTTCCAGGCAGTTGAAGGGAACTGTCTAGGAATATAAACTTAAGATGTGTGAGAAGACTGATTTTGATTTTGTGGCAGAGAAAAGGAAGTGATTTGAGATTGGATCCAGGAAACTGGAGTTGGCATATTTCTTGGTTGATGTTGTATTAGAGCAAACCAGAATTTTGGAGGCAGCTTTATTTCTAGGCCCCAAATTCAGGTTTGAATACTTAAATCTATCCTGGTAAAGGACTGCTAGTATGTGTTCTAGTAATTGGAATGACCCAGAAATAGGAATCAGGGGAAGGGACTAGGATTCTGTTGTCTTTGATCCTTTAAAGCAGTGGTTCTCAACCTTTTTTAATGCTGTGACCTTTTAATACAGTTCCTCACGTTGTGGTGACCCCCAATCTTAAAATTATTTTCATTGCTACTTCATAACTGTAATTTTGCTACTGTTATGAATCATAATGTAAACATCTGTTTTCCGATGGTCTTAGGCGACCTTGATAGTAGTTTTCAACCTGTGTGGGTCGCGACCCACAAGTTGAGAACCGCTGCTGTAGAGCCTAAGAACATCAGAAAACACAGATATTTACATTATGATTCATTAACAGTAGCAAAATTACAGTTATGAAGTAGCAACGAAAATAATTTTAAGATTGGGGGTCACCACCACATGAGGAACTGTATTAAAAGGTCACAGCATTAAAAAAGGTTGAGAACCACTGCTTTAAAGCAACCAGGTCTTAGAGACAGTATAGTAAGTTGAATTTCTCTCTGCAGGTAGCCAATGAGACTCATGGGCATGTGGGTGCTGACCTGGCAGCCTTGTGCTCGGAGGCTGCTCTGCAAGCCATCCGCAAGAAGATGGACCTTATTGACCTAGAGGATGAAACCATTGATGCTGAGGTCATGAACTCCCTGGCAGTTACTATGGATGACTTCCGGGTAAGGACTGCACTGCCATCTTAGGTCCACACATGTGCACTTTCATGCCTTCCCTTGCAAATTTCATTTCCAATTTTACTTCTTTTTTTTTTAGTGGGCCCTGAGCCAGAGCAACCCATCAGCATTGCGGGAAACTGTGGTGGAGGTGCCACAGGTAACCTGGGAGGACATTGGAGGCCTGGAGGATGTGAAACGTGAGCTTCAGGAACTGGTCCAGGTAGGATATCTTGGTTCAGTGTGAGTCATTGCTGCAATACTTTGTAATTGAACTGGCTAGTCTTGGGGTGTTGGCACATTCATTGCAGGAATTTTGAGAGAATAATTCAGGAATCTGCTATTCTCTGGTCTGAGGCACTAAAGGAGCCTGCTAGGGAAACTGGTTCTTTAACCAGGCAATGAGAGAGCAGGCTTCTGTTTGGTTAGGTTTCTTTCAAACTGTAGAGATATCCCTAAACCCTCTTTTTTTTTCCTTTTAGTATCCTGTGGAGCACCCAGACAAATTCCTCAAATTTGGCATGACACCCTCCAAGGGAGTACTGTTCTATGGACCTCCTGGCTGTGGGAAAACCTTACTGGCCAAAGCCATTGCTAATGAGTGCCAGGCTAACTTCATCTCCATCAAGGGTCCTGAACTGCTCACCATGTGGTTTGGGGAGTCTGAGGCCAATGTCAGAGAAATCTTTGACAAGGTGAGCCACAAGCTGTTGGGCTATCTTATTCACTTGCTTGAAGGCAAGATAGAAATAGAGGCTGTTTTCTTTGGGAGAGTTAAAAACATCTCATTCTGGCAGCTCAGCTGGAATAGTGAAGGTCTCTTTATTTTCCTTCTCAGGTCTGAGAGACCCGTGTACTAATGCTTGAGTCCATCTGTCCCTCCCATAGGCCCGCCAAGCTGCCCCCTGTGTACTATTCTTTGATGAGCTGGATTCAATTGCCAAGGCCCGTGGTGGTAACATTGGTGATGGTGGTGGAGCTGCTGACCGAGTTATTAACCAGATCCTGACAGAAATGGATGGCATGTCCACAAAAAAGAACGTTTTTATCATTGGTGCCACCAACCGGCCTGACATCATTGATCCTGCTATCCTGCGACCTGGCCGCCTTGATCAACTCATCTATATCCCGCTACCTGATGAGAAGTCCCGTGTTGCCATCCTGAAGGCCAACCTGCGCAAGTCTCCAGTTGCCAAGGCAGGTGCAAGATCATGGGCTATGGGGGTCATCTAGGAGTCCTCAGGCTAGTATGGAGTGCTGTTTGGTTTCCAGACAAGATTTCATTGCGATTTCTGGGATTACAGTTGTAAAGGGGAGATGAATATTTGAGGATGTTAGGAGAATCTATAATTGGGAATAAAACTGGTGAAAGATGGGACAGATTGGAATTGGGAGTGCTGGAGTGGCTCAGAAATCATGTTTGTGTATCATGGGAAGAGAGACTAAATGCTAAGATACTCTACTTTTAGGATGTGGATTTGGAGTTCCTGGCTAAGATGACTAATGGCTTCTCTGGAGCGGACCTGACAGAGATATGTCAACGTGCCTGTAAGCTGGCCATTCGTGAATCCATCGAGAGTGAGATTAGGCGAGACCGTGAGAGGCAGACCAACCCATCAGCCATGGTGAGTTTGCATCCTTTCCCCAGATGTGCCAGTCATGGGGTGCTGGGGGATAATGCTCACCATGCCCTAGAACAATGATTGCCAACCCCTCAAACTTCAGAGACCACAAGTGGCCTGCAGACCACCAGTTGGCCACTGCTGCTCCAAATGTTTCCTTAAACCAGCAGTCGCCAACCTTTCAGACTCACGGAGGACCACCGGTCCTGCTGCCCTGAAAGTTCGTAAGGTTTTGAAAAGATCATCCTGTTTAGGCATTTGAGTAGGTCATCAAAGAGAAAGAGTAGCTGAGGGTTAACTTCAATCTGGAATTATAAATGGATGGGTAGGTGGATGCTTTCTCTACCTTTTGGAGGGGGCCTGTGATATCCCTCTTGTCTCCCATAAAAACTTAAAAACTACTGATAAACCAATTCCAGGGAGCATTCTTTTTAAAAAATATATGTTTTTTTATTGATTTCAGAGAGGAAGGGAGAGGGAGAAATAGAAACATCAATGATGAGAGGGAATCATTGATTGGTTGCCTCCTTCTTGCCCTGTACTAAGATTGAGCCTGCAATCTGAGCATATACCCTTGACCAGAATCAAACCCGGGACCTTTTTAGTCCGCAGGCCTGATGTTCTATTTACTGAGCCAAAACCAGCTAGGGCAGGGAGCAGTCTTACAACTCACAGAAATTGGAGTGGCTTCTTAGTGGAAAAGATAGGATTTGAGCTGGGTTTTTGAAGGGAGAATACAATTTGAATAAAGAAAATCAGACCAAATAATCTGCTAAGTAGGATTACAAAAATTGGGAAAACCTGGGTAAATTTAAGAGGATATGTTACTGAAAGTGAGGCCACTAGATAAGGTGTAATTCAGATGTGGTAAACAATGAGAGGCGTTGATATTTTTCTTATTTAAATTTTGTTAATCCTCACCCAAGAATATTTTTTTCATTGATTTTTAGAGAGAGGGAGTGGAAAGGAGGGAGAGAGACAGAGAAAGAGAAACATTGATGTGAGAGAGACACATCAATTGGTTGCCTCCCGCACCCACCCTGACTGGGGCTGTGGATTCAGTCTGCAACTGAGGTATGAGCCCTTGACTGGAATCGAACCTATGACCCTTCATTCTGCTGGCTGACACTTTAACCACTGACCCAAACTAGCTATATTTTCTTTCTAAAACTTGGGTTTACTGAGGCATAATCCACATATAGTAAAAATCCACTGTTTACATATTTTTGACAAATGTGTATATAGTTCTGTAACTATTACTGCAGTAGAGATAGAAATTTCTGTCATCCCAAAAAGTTCCCTTGGACCATTTTAGTCAGTTACTCTTTTAAAAAATTATTTATTTTTTGGGTGTGTGGTTAATCCTCACTTGAAGTTATTTTTTCCATTCATTTTTAGGGAGGGGTGAGAGGGAAGAGAGACACAGAGACACACACATGTATTGGGATTGAGCCTGCAAACTAGATACCTTTCTTTTACTGGGTAGTAAACCTGTGACCCTTTGGTCTGTGGGCCAGTGCTCTCACCACTGACCCACACCAGCCAGGGCAGCCAGTTTCTTTTTTTTTTTTTTAACTACCCTAAGTCCCTGGCAGCCACTGATGTAATTTCTGTCCCTACAGTTTTGCTTTTTTCAGAATGTACTGACAGGTTTTTAAGCAAGGCAGTGATTCGGTTGTATTAAGATTGTCCTAGTGACTTAGGTTGTATTGGAGAGGCAGGAAGACCAATAGGTTACTGTGATAATGAGAGGCAAGAAGGCCAGGGAAAGGATCCAGGCTGAGTCTTAACTCTCTAGTGATCTGTGTTTACCATCCCTACAGGAGGTAGAAGAAGATGATCCAGTGCCTGAGATACGTCGAGATCACTTTGAGGAGGCCATGCGTTTTGCCCGCCGTTCAGTCAGTGACAATGATATTCGAAAATATGAGATGTTTGCTCAGACCCTTCAGCAGAGTCGGGGCTTTGGCAGTTTCAGGTAGGCATCACTGGGCAGTGCTTAAATTGCCTTGTGGAACTACACAACCAAGTTCGTGGGAGTCCTAAGGAGGCTAGAGGGATAGTTGTGAAAATCCTATACAGGCCCTGTCCTAACCCCTATCTTTAAAAAAAAAAAAAAAAATATATATATATATATATATATATATTGATTTATTGATTGATTGATTGATTGGTTTTGCTTTTGTGCACAGATTCCCTTCAGGAAACCAGGGTGGAGCTGGCCCCAGTCAGGGCAGTGGAGGCGGCACAGGTGGCAGTGTATACACAGAAGACAATGATGATGACCTCTATGGCTAAGTGACGGTGGCCAGTGTGCTTCGAGCTGGCCTGCTGGACCTTGTTCCCTGAGGGTGGGGGCGCTTGCCCAAGAGGGACCAGGGGTGCGCCTGCGGCCTGTTCCATTCCTCAGTCTGAACAGTTTAGCTACAGTCAGACTCTGGACAGAGGTTTCTGTTGAAAAAAAAAAAAAACCACACAAAACAAAAGCGATAAAATAAAAGCGATTTTTCATTTGGGAGGCAGAGAGTGAATTACCACAGAGAATTGGGCGTTGGGCCTACATCATTTCTCTTGTAGTTTGGGGCAGTGCAGGGATCCTGTGTGGGTGTGAACCAAGGCACTACTCCCCACATAAAGCAACTGCACTTCACTCAGTGCTTCTTGAGCCCTCCCTTCTTCCCCCTATCCAACCTGGGCAGGAGGATGAAGGGCCACAGTTGCTGGGTGTTTATATAGAGAGTAGGTTGATTTTATTTTACATGCTTTTGAGTTAATGTTGGAAAACTAATCACAAGCAGTTTCTAAACCAAAAATGACATGTTGTAAAAGGATAATAAATGTTGGATCAAAATGGAGCCTGAGTCCTGGCCCCTGTGCCTGTTTCTTTTTCTGGGAAGGGGTACCTCATTGCCAAGGTATTCCTCCAATGTAAAATCCTATAAAATTCTGCTCTCTTCCCC
>PVJN01062252.1:0-11049 GCA_004026805.1 Lasiurus borealis | reverse complement strand
CTTCTCTGTGTGTTCTAGAAACCAGGCTGTTGAATGCACCTGGTGGGCTCACACACAGGTCAGAGCCGCCCTCTGGGAAAGTGCAACCTGTACTTGGTTGGCCTCAAACAAGGGCTCAGGTGTTGGAACCCCTTTCTTTCCCAGTTCATACTATTGGATGGATGGGAGTGAAATGGTCTTGGAAAGAGAAATGAGAAGTTTTATGAAATGGGAATCATCAGCAGGAATGATAACCTGCACAGCCTTGAAAGCATTTTACCCTTTTGTCTTTGGCTTTAGAAGGATTTCAGAGATTAATTTCCAGGCATCTATGAGAGGGGCAAAAACGTACTTCCTTTCACTTTCCCACCAGCACCTGGGATCAGGCCAGTCACTGATGTGGCCTCATAATGTCCTGTGATCTTGGGATCCTGCCTTGAACACTTCAGTTTATCCTTTTGTGCTTCTTCATCTGCAAGTGAACAAACTTTATGTAGTCTCTCCTGTTGATCTGACTTTCATCAGTTAATTCATAGACCCCCAAACAGGAACCTAAATGGCTATGCAAATTTTTCCTCCTAACACCACTCGTGATTATAAGAGTGCTATCTAAGGACTAAGATAAACAAAACATGGGTGCAGGGGGAGGTGGTGGGTGAACACAGAAACATGAAACTAAAAGCTATTGCTATGCTATGGCTTCCTTAGCTCCCCTGCTACTCCCAAACTCCTACACTTTAGCAAATAACATTGACTTGGCTATCACAGGGCAAGATAATTTTGAAATTTCACTTAAAAGAATTCTGTTCTTTCTACCAAGGTCTCTTTCCTCTCTCCTCTACCTCTTCCTTCCTCTCTTAAGGATTTCAAAACTGCCTGCTATTTTAAGCTCAGATTTTTAGCAAAACCAAGGTCTGCCTACTATTTGACTTCACCTCCTGTAAAAAGCAATTCAGAGATACCCAATGTTATTTAAACAGTCTCTTTTGCACAGAACCTCAACACCACTTCCTATGAACAGCCCGACCTACCATTTATAGAAGCTTTCTAAGCACTGCTTGAAGCGCTTTGCATGTCAGACCTTATTTCAGTGTAATAAAAAATCATAAAGGTACATATTATTATTCCCATTTTAGAGAGCAGGGAACTGAAGAGCAGGGAAATAAGTCAAGTTCTGTAACTTGTCCAGCTCCTAAGGTGCTAAACTACAATTTGAACTGAAACAGTTTCAATCCAGAGCATGGACAGCCCTCACCCTGAAGCCAGTTCCCCTCAATGTCCCTAATGCTGGATCCGTTGCCCCAGCACTGGAGCCAGTGAGTCTGTCAGCTGTTTTAGGAAAAATATATTCAAGGGGAAGAAACTTAATGTTATTTATGTTAACGCAATTACTAAAGAGGCACCTGAAACAGAAACAGCACCTTCATGTTGGGATGTGGAATTTCTAAGCAGTTAGCTGCAGTGAATGAATGCCCTTTCAGAATTGTTTTGAGAAGATGAGCCAGTGAATGAAAGAGGAGAAACTGTGGGAGTTCCCAATTAATAACGAAGCAGGTTTTGATGATTGTTCAGAATTTAATGAACATAATTTCTAGATAAATACTTGCAGTATTTTCCAGAACAAAGATCAGTTCACTACTTCATGGAGCTGGTGACCTATGACCTGTTAGGATCACCAAAGGAGGAACACATGGAACCAAAGTGGTAAGGGATTATAAAATTATTGGGTCATCTGGATACCAAATGGGCTGAGCCCCCAAATGGTGCCAGCACACAGGGAAGGGAGTCAGAGATTTTAAATGACTCTAGGCGGGCTTTTCCTAGGCAGAGAATTCTCTGGGTGGTTTGGATCCTAGGAAGTTCGGAGGGGAGAGATAATGGTCTTAGCAAGTGGAATGTGGTATAAGCAAGAGAGAATGTCCACTGTGAAGTGGCCTCAAGGTCAGTTTCCAGGGGAGGGAGTATTGGTTCAATTATTTGATCAGAATTAACATGGCCTTTCTAAAAGCCCATTATATGAGTATGCAAATAGAAAGTGGAACACATTGAATAGCATAGAAGTTATTTTAATGAAAAACAGGACATTCTAAAAGAAAATGACATACAAACAATACTGTTCAATGGAAAACAATGGAAAATTTTATTTCAAGCTCTCAGAGATTGATTTTATAAAATAATAAAATTTTCTAAGAAAAAATAATAAATCTAGAGCATGGAAGGAATTTTGCTATTTCTCACTCAAATAGTATCAAACTTGTCACAACAAAAAGAGATCTCTACCTAGGAGGGAATTATGCCACTAAGAAACTTGATGCTCTCTATTTTTTCTCTGAAAGGGAATTTGGGTTTTGATTTTTATCTTTAGTTTCTCTACTTAACTCTGCCCTACAGGATGAGTGGTCACTGAAGATAAAAATTGTCACACGCCTCAGGAATGTTGAAGTGGCCAGAACTGGGTGGGGCCTGCAGAGGCTTCCTTCTTACCCAAGCTGTCCGAGCACTCTCCCCTCCTCCAGATCAAGAAAGCCTGCCAGCTAGAGACAACTGGATACCTCTCCTACTTCCCCAGGAGAGCTGCTGTTAGGAGATTGGTAAGTCTGGTCAAAACCACTTCAGGACTCCTGGGGAGAGAGAGGACCTCCCTTCCCCACCCCCTTCCTTGATTACATATATGTGCTCTTTGCTAACTTCCAAGGACTATTTGGTGAAATGACTCCCAAAGAGATAACAAAGACTTGGTTGTGGTGTGAGCATCAGGGCCTTAGTGACTTTCCCTGCTGTCCGGGTGAACCAACAGAGAGATGAGATTAGACTGGCAAGAAAGGCTCTTATAGGCAGGCTCATTCCCCCCACCAATCATGAAAAAAGGGGAGCCTGGGCCATTCCCACCCTATTCAGGATGCCTTTGTTTTGTTCTGGACAGAAACCCAAATGCTCCTCCCACCCTTCTCATCTTGGAAGCCAAGCCCCTTTGTAATCTACATAAACTCTACTCCCCAGGGATCCAGTAACTGCAGAAACTGGCCTTCCACTTGCTCTTGCCTGGAATCCAAGCTAGAGAGAGTCCCAGGTAAGAGGTCCAAGAGGTGGTCTTGGGAACAGCTTCTGCTTGAGGTCTGGAGAGGAGGTAGGCAGGGTGGGCAAGGCTAAATCCTAAGCTTGGGCTCGGCCTGTAATCAGCAAACTACAGCTCTCGAGCCACATGCGGCTCTTTGGCCCCTTGAGTGTGGCTCTTTCACAAAATACTACAGCCTGGACAAGTTTATTTTGAAAAAGTGGTGTTAGAAGAAGTTTAAGTTTAAAAAATTTGGCTCTCAAAAGAAATTTCAATCGTACTGTTGATATTTGGCTCTGTTGACTAATGAGTTTGCTGACCACTGGTAGGTGTAGCTGGGGCAGAGTTGGATGGGAGCGAGCATTCTAGCTGCAGAGAACACAGGGGGCTAGAGAAGGAGCAGCCCCAGGTCGGGGGAGCAAGCATCTCTCTTTGGAATACAATGGCAATCCTTTATGATGCCAGTGCCTGGCACTGGGTTGTGTTTCCCTAGTTTTGTAGGACAATGGATCTCTGTCCACCATGACCCTGAATGTCATGACAGTAACTGCTATAAAATTTGGCTCATGGTTTATAGAAAAAGATCTTCTATTGACCCCCTAAAACACTGAGTACAAATGCATTTTAGCCCTAGCTAGTTTGGCTCAGTGGATAAAGCGTCCGCTTGCAGACTGAAGGGTTCTGGGTTCGATTCCAGTCAAGAGTACATGCCGGGGTTGTGGGCACAGGTTATGGGTTTGATTCCCAGTAGTGGGTATGCAGGAGGTAGTTGATCAATGATTTTCTCTCATCATTGATGTTTCTATCTCTCCCTCTTTCCTGAAATCAATAAAATTATTTTTTTAAAGTATTTTACATAAAAAAAACTCCAGAATTCAAAAACAGGACCCCTGGGATTTTAGGTCACTTTGGAGGTCACCACTCAGAGAGGAAGACCCACCTCACTGTCACTAGTAGGGGTCAAATACATGTGGTGCATCACTTGGAAAATCTTGCAGGAAGAAGGATGTCTTTCTGGCTGACCTGAAGGGAGACTGTGAGCCAGGGAAACCAGAGGTAGGACCTGGGGTTCTCTTCTAAAATGATAATTTTCCTTGTCTCTCTCTTTACTGGCTAGGTTCCTCCAGGGGACTGAGGCCAACATGACTCAGGAGAAGTCCCTCATCCTGTTCCCACTGCTAGTCCTGGTGCTGTTAGTGCTGGGGTGGGTCCAGCCTTCCTTGGGCAAGGAATCACGGGCCAAGAAGTTTCAGCGGCAACACATGGACCCAGATGGCTCCCCCAGCAACAACTCCAACTACTGCAACCAAATGATGAGGCGCCGGCATATGACAGAGGGATGGTGCAAACCAGTGAACACCTTCGTGCACGAGCCTCTGGTAGATGTCCAGGCCATTTGCCTCCAGGGAAACATCACCTGCAAGAATGGGCAGCCCAACTGCCATAAGAGCAGCTCCAGCATGAAGATCACAGACTGTCGTGTGACAAATGGCTCCAAGTACCCCAACTGTGCCTACCGAACCAGCCAGAAGGAGAGTCACATCATTGTGGCTTGTGAGGGAAACCCGTATGTGCCCGTCCACTTTGATGCTTCAGTGGAGGTCTCCACTTGAGACCAGAGCAGTGAGATGCCCCACCTCATTGTGTCACCTGACTCCCCCTCCTTCTTGCTGGCACTGAAAGAAATGACTCAAATTAGGACTCCTATCCAACACAAAAGTGTTTCCCTGACCTGAGACTTGTGCCTGTGTAGTTTGGGGGGTGAGGGTTGGGTTGTGAGGTGGGTCCCATGTGAATCGCTTCACTGCTTCTTTCAATAAAACTCAGTTGCAAGTACCTGGTTTCCTGAAGCTGTCTCCATTGGGGTTACTGTTAATGTGATTGCTTTCCTGCCAGAAGGTGAGAACTGTAAATCTGGTTAACTTTGGTGAGCAGCAAGTAGAATCATTAAATGCCCCTCTCTGGCTCTTGGCTTTTAGAGAATTCTTTTTGGAGATAATCCCTTTTCAAGTAAATTCCTTGATGCCAAACAAAACATTTTAAGTGTGGAGGAAAGATTATTCCATGATATGATTCCTGTCCTGTGAGTTGAACCTGGGCCACAATGAAGATTGCTTCCCATAAATTCCTCTTAGAGACCGTCAGTTCATAATTGATGTCCTTTCTGACATAAATCAGGACCCCTCCCTCACCTCCAGTGACTTTCTCCTTCCTAGAACAGACAGTTGTCCTGATCCTGATCTGGTCAAGCATGTAAAGTAATTTCTGTACCTGGTAGCATTCACGTATTATCTTTGATTACCACCCACCTCTTTTAGCCTAAGTAAATTCATTGGCATCTGCCAGGTTTCCCTGGGATCTACTCAGTCTCAGAGCCACCCAACATGAGCCTTTTTATGTAAGTTTCCTTTAGTGAATTCTATTAATTGCCAGACTGGAGTGACCAGCCTCTCATTGGTCTTTCCTTGCCCTCCCTTAGGGAAGTAAGTTTTCAGTCCTGGGACCTTTCCCTGGGTCTGCATGTACTAGCAAATGTCGGCTGGTTAGATAAAAGGGTGCTACAGAGGACACTCATGCTAGGTGAACTGACAGATGGAGAAAAACAAACACTAAGATCTCTGAAACAGAAGGAATGGACAGCATGACATCAGGAAGACCATGCCCAGCCTCAGGGTGAGGAGGAGTAGTGATAAATCTTCTCTTCTCTTCTCTTCTCTTCTCTTCTCTTCTCTTCTCTTCTCTTCTCTTCTCTTCTCTTCTCTTCTCTTCTCTTCTCTTCTCTTCTCTCCTCTCCTCTCCTCTCCTCTCCTCTCCTCTCCTCTCCTCTCCTCTCCTCTCTTCTCCTCTCCTGTCCTTTCCTCTTCTCTCCTCTCCTTCCTTCCTTCCCTTTTCTGAGTGAGCCACTAAATCCAAAAAAATAGTATCTCTTACTTGGAAAATTGGAACCTTCCATTTAGGAGCTAGAAGGGATTTTAGAGGCAAAATAACTAGATTTCAACTTGTGTACAAGCTTTAATTGGAAGTGCCTATTTGGACTGCTGTAGAAGAACTTATAAACCATAATGTAGTTGAACAGTAGCCTCTGGGGAAGACATGAGCGAAGTAAGGATATACATGCCTCCCATTTGCCACCCCTGTTCTATTGTAACCTCTGCTTTCTACAGGAGCAAGCTGAATCTCAAAAAGGTGAAGTGGCTTGCTCCAGGCTACTGCTATTTTGTGGCACAGCTGGGAGTAGACCCTAGGTCTCCTTGCTTCCCAGTCATCCTTTCTGCCACCAGAGTCAACTTAAGAAAAACATTCTAAGTCTTCCTGCTTCACTACATGCTGTGGACTTGAGCCTCTTCCTGAGCTGGTGGCTCTCACAGATTCCCAGGGTACTTGGCCTGTGAGTCTGTTTAATTTTTGGCAAAGCTTCCTTACATTTCTTGAACAGACTGGACTCAGCTTCTGTCATCAGTCATTTTATTTGTCTCTTGGTTTACAGGTGTATTTGACTCTAGACAAGGTCATAGGGAGAGGAAGTCCCTGATTCCAACCAGTTTCACCATTTCTGTTATTGTCTTTATATACTACATTTAAAAATGATGGAAGTGACTATGTTTCCCTTGTAAACCGGATTCTTAGCCCTGGGAGCTTCTATATAAGGAGGAAGCCTGCATGTGAGAATGGTCAGATATATCTGCATTTCTGGGGTAATAGGAGTCTCATTCCTTGCCAGCAGTGAGGATGCAGGAGGGGGAAAAAAGGAAACTTTAGGTTTTTATTATTTATTTATTTATTTATTTATTTATTTATTTATGTATGTATTTAATAAATCTTTAGTGTTCAGATTATTACAATTGTTCCTCCCCGCTACCCCCCCATAATTTCCCTTCACCTGGCTACCACCCCTTTCTCTGCCCCTGCCTCTCCCTTGCATTGTACTCATCCATAGGTGTATGATTTTTGTCCAGTCTCTTGCTGCACCCCTCATCCCTTTCCTCCTGAGAATTGTCAGTCCATTCCCTTTCTATGCCCCTGATTCTATTATATTCACCCATTTATTCTGTTCATCAGATTTTTAATTCACTTGATTTTTGGATTCACTTGTTGATAGGTAAGTATTTGTTGTTCATAATTTTTATCTTTATTCTTTTCTTCTTCTTCTTCTTCTTCTTAAAGAGTACCTTTCAGCATTTTATATAATACTGGTTTGGTGGTGATGAACTCCTTTAGCTTTTTCTTATGTGTGAAGCTCTTTATCTGCCCTTCAATTCTGAATGATAGCTTTGCTGGATAGAGTATTCTTGGTTGTATGTTCTTGCTATTCATCACTTTGAATATTTCTTGCCACTCTTATCTGGCCTGCATAGTTTCTGTTGAGAAATCAGCTGACAATCATATGGGTGCTCCCTTGTTGGTAATTAACTGTTTTTCTCTTGCTGCTTTTAATATTCTCTCTTGGTCTTTTGCTCTTGGTGTTTTAATTATGATGTGTCTTGGTGTGGTCCTCTTTGGATTCCTTTTGTTTGGGGTTTTTCTGTGCTTCCTGGACTTGTAAGTCTATTTCTTTCACCATTTGGGAGAAGTGTTCAGGCATTATTTCTTCAAATAGGTTTTCAGTATCTTGCTTTCTCTCTTCTTCTGGCACCCCCATAATTCTGATGTTGGTACACTTGAAGTTGTACCAGAGGCTCCTTACACTATATTCAAATTTTTGGATTATCTTTTCTTTATGCTTTACCAGTTGAGTGTTTTCTGCTTCTTTGTATTTCAAATGTTTGACTTGATTCTTGTGTTCTTCTAGTCTCCTGTTAGGTCTCTGAATAATATTTTTTATTTCAGTCAGTGTGTGTTTAATTTCTAGTTGGTCCTTTTTCATCTCCTCTTGGGTCTCACTAAATTTATCTATCTTTTCTAGGAAATTCTTGAAAAACTTTATAACAGTGGTTTGAACTCTATATTCAATCATTTGTTTTCCTCCATTTCTTTTGTTTGTGATCTGTTCCTTTGTCTCCACATTTTTGCTGCTTCCCTGAGTTGGTAGAGTATCTTTGTGTGCTATGTGTCCTATATAGCCCAGTAGCTCCACCTCCCCAGTTACCTGAGGTGGACTCTCTTGCTGCACCCCTTTGTGGACTGTGTGTACAGCCTTGTTGTAGTTAAGTCTTGATTGTTGTTGGTATCACTGGGGGGAATTGACCTCCAAGCCAATTGGTTGTTAGTGTCAGCTATGTCAACACCAAGAGAACTTCTATGCTGGAGTCAGCTTTATGATATAAGCCTTGAAAAATTGCAAAAGCCTCTGTGTTCAGTTTGGATGGTGCAGAGTTTTAGAGCTGAGCAGACAGCCTTGGCTTTCCGTCAGCCCTGGCCTACATGGCCCCTGGGTCTCAGTGTCCATTGGTAATCGCTGCAGCTCTCTCTGCATGCACTCGTGCTTGAGATCCTCCAGACCTCTGCCTTAGGAGGCTTCCCTGAGTTTCAGTGTGTTCCAGGGACCCATACAAGTCTGGGTATCCAGGGTCTTGCCTGAAACTGGGGTTCAGTGCAGTTGGAACTGGATTTCAGCACAGTTGGGAGGTTCTATCTTCCTCCTGCTAGAGAAGCCAACCACACAATCAGCAGTTAGTCCTTTCTGCATGCACTTGTGCGTGCTTCCAGACCTCTGCCTTTTGCGGCTTCCCTAAATTTTCATGCACTCTTCCCTTTTCACGACAGTCCAGACTCCCCCCCCCCCCCATATGAGTTTCACCCGGAACTGTGGTTCAATGCAGTCAGAAATGGGTTTCATTGCAGTCAGGAGTTTCTGTCTCCATCCTGCTAGAGAAAGCTAGCTAGGTACTCCACCACCCATCCTCTCCACATGCGTGTCTCTGTACCTCAGCTTTTTGCAGCTCCTCTGAGTCTCTGTGAGCCCCTCTCTTTCCTTCTACTTGTAGAATTTCCACTCAGCCAGCTTTCCTGTGGTTCTGGATGATGTCTGTTCTGTCTTTTAGCTGTAGTTTTGAAATTGTTGTGCGAGGCAGCAATTTAGTTATTCACCTAGCCACGATCTTGGTTTCTCCGAAACTTTAAGAAAATAATTTGTTTACTGCATACAGAATTTTTTGTATCTCATCCTTCTTCAAGCCTGAAGCTTCTCAGTTTTCTTCCTTCTTAGTGGAACTTGTAAGAATGCTAACTTGGTGTTTTGCTGCATTTGTAACTGCATATCAGTTATAAATGCAGTTACAAATGGTTTCTGGTTTCTTGGTCTTTGTGCTTCCTGGGTGTTAACTGAAAGATAAAAAGCAAAAATGAGAAGAAAAAAAAGACACACACACACTAAAAGATGAGAAGCTTTAAGCTTTATTTAAGATAAAAAAAAATTGCAATTTGGGAGAACAAATTCAGGGAGAAAACCAAATAGTGTTCCCCCTTTATAGGGATTCAAGGTTTTATGGGGAAAAGGGAGGAAGATGAGAGTAAGTTGTATTAAAGAAGATTTGATGGTACTAGATAAGGTAGGGTTAGATTTGTACTTCATAGGTTGGCTTGAGATTCACCTGAAATTGTATTTAATTTGTTGGTTAGAAATTTGGTTATTCTCGAAGTCCAATTTCATCAGCCTTTTACAAATAGGATAGTCTTGGCCTTCTTGGAATTATGTCAGTTTGGTCCAGTTTGTAAGATAAAGAAAAATAAGACATGCAGAGCAGTTCCTCTGAAATGGCTACTTAGACTTGATTTTAATATGGCTCCACTCATGAGATCACTCAGATCTCCATCTGTGGAATAAAGTGATAAGTGACAATAGATGGCCCAGGTTCAGACTTGCACAGCCAGGGAGCCAATGGGAAGGGAAGTGGTCTGAAGAGGTGAAGACTGGGAGAATAAAGATGGGGTCCTGTCTTAGAGGGGTCCAGTTCAGTCAAGAAGAGAAACAGCCATCAGGAAAAAAAAAATCAGAGATCTCTGTTCTGTGGGGAGCCTATTGCTAACCCACAAAAAAAGGAGTACTAGTTCCTTCTGATGTTAATGTCAGAATTACACCCCAGTGCTTGAGTTAAGCTTAAAAAGAATTCAGAGCCAAGAAGTGAAATACAAGCAAAAGTTTATTTAGAAAGTCACAGGAATAGAAGAAATGAGCCAAATGTGCTGCATGACTTAAGAAACAAATTACAGTGGCAGAAGAAGGGCCCTTGGAGCTTAAGAGAAAGAAAGGTAAAGATAATGCACCTGAGGGAAGAGGGAGAAAGGCACCATTATGCTCCAGAGAGAGTGTGCCTGGGGACAAAAGGGGGTGTGGAGAGTTGTGGTTGGACTCAAGAGAGGGAGAGCACCTGCTGGGTTCTTCATCTTAAGGGTTTTTATTTATTTTTTAAAGGTGGGGATTTTAGGGGAGATCTCAGGGGAGGATCTCAATAGCATATTCATCAGCTTTCCAAGTGTGTCCTTTCAGGGTCATGGTCTCTCCTGATTGACTGGTGATAGGATAGGAGATCATTAGTCATTACCTCTGGTCTTGATGTCTGCCACGCTGTTGCTTCATCTGGTTTTGCTGCTTTTCTGGGCCTGGTGCTGAAACTCAACTGAGGTCTAGATGTTATATCTAGTTTGACCAAAACTGTCTCCTTAGTCAACAGATCCAAGGCTTTGTTCCTAAGTTTATTAGATGTGAGTCAGAAACTCATTGTTCTGGGGGATTAATGCTTAAGGGAATGGTCATGCAAGGGCTTCTATGGGGGTTGTATGATACCATTCCCTGGCCCCTTGTTCCTCCTGTAAAGGGGGCTAAATTGCATGACTAATGATATAAAAGGTCAAAGGGTCTAAACTGCATGACTTGTGGCATGCTAGGAGAGGAAAGGTCTAAGCCTATAATAATTGTTTTCTCTAGTTTTGTCCCTTGTCAGGCATCTAGGAATTTCCACTCTGGCCTTTGGTTCCTGCTCTGCTAATGCCTGTCTAGATGTCTACTCTATTACCAGAAGACTATCCCAGGCAAATTAACAGTAAAATGGAGGTACTAACTTGGAAATCTGCTTACA
>PVJN01062251.1:0-11067 GCA_004026805.1 Lasiurus borealis | reverse complement strand
TTTACTCCGGTGCTGTTAAAATAAAACCCAAATGATGATAAAATGAATGTGTTAGCGTTGGGGGGCGGTGAGATAGATGGGGTAAGACGTGTTCTGGAAAGGGACGTGGTCTGTGATTATATGGGGACATCTCTGACCTATCCTGTTGACCAGGGGCGCAAAGTAAAAAAGCGCGTGTTGTGTGGCTACATGGGCAGGATGCTACGGCAGGAGTCAGAACCCGGGGTTTTCAGGGACCGCATTTGAGGCGAGGACCCGGGGTGGCCCAGCATGGGGGTGCGGGAAGGAGCCTGCAGGGTTTTCTAATCTCCCACACGCATTAAAGAAAAACACACAAAACACAGTAGAAATTACTGCAGAGAGAGATTAGAAGCAAGTTCACTTTTCTCCTCCACGTTTCCCTGTCGTTAAAACAACCCTAACAAAAACGCTAGTAAATACGAAGTTCGAAATGAAATGATAGGAAAAATATGCGGGGGATTTAAAAGGGCCGTGAAATAAAAAGAGAAGAAATATAAATTGGCCAATAAGCATAAAGTCTCTCGACTTGACTTGTAATGAAACGCAAATAAAGAGTGAAACGGCGTTCGACGTATAAAATTACCTATAAACCCTGTTTCTTATAAAAACGGCTCCCCGGTCGGATCTGATGCTGGGCGGGCCGGGCCGCGGGGAGCAGCCAGAGGTGAGGAATGCGCCGGGGCGGGCGGTCCCCCAGTCCGCCGTGTGTGAGCCCCGCTCCGCGTGACCCTGTGGACACGATGACCGGCGGGGATCCCAGATAACGGGGCTTCGGAGAGGGGAGCGCAGGGTCCCTGGTAGCAGGAGAGAAGGCGGCCGCTGTCCAGGCCTGGCCCTGCTCCCGGTGACCGAGGGGACGGCCCTTCCAAAGGCTGGGAGAACGGGGAACGCTAGGTGGCATCCAATAAGGTTGATGCCCTCATTGCCTGCCTGCCCGGCCAGCTGCCAGGTCTCCTTTAAAACATGGGAGGGGGCCCATGTGGCTCAGTGGATAGAGCGTCGGTCTTCGGACTGAAAGATCCCGGGTTCGATTCCGGTCAAGGGCATGGACCTTGGTGGCGGGCACATCCCCAGTTGGGGACGTGCGTGAGGCAGCTGATTGATGTCTCTCTCACATCCATGTTTCTAACTCTCTATCCCTCTCCCTTCCTCTCCGTAAAAAAAAAAATCAATAAAATATATTTAAATAAATAAATAAATTAATTAATTAATAAAAATTGGTAGGGGGTCAATGGATGGAAAACGGGGGTGGGGGGGTGGGGATGTGCCTATAATATTTTCAACTGTAGAGGTTTAAAACAACAATAACAATAATTACCATCTGCAGGGAATCAGACAAGTACACCCACACATGCACACACAAGAGTACACCCAGACACACACATATACAGACAGTGCACACACAAACCCACATGCAAATATGCACACACACATACACACACAGGCACTCACAGATGCTCACAGATGCATATCCACACAGACAAGTATACACAGACACACACATATACAGATAGTGCACACACAAATCCACATGCAAGTATGCACACATACACACACACATACACAGGCACTCACAGATGCTAACAGATGCACATCCAGACAGATATGCCCACACAGACACACACACACACACACAGTGCACACACAAATCCACATGCAAATATGCACACACACACATAGGCACACACAGATGCTAACAGATGCATATCCACACAAACCAGTACACACAGACAGACACACACACATGCAGACAGTATGCACACAAACCCACATGCAAATATGCACACATACACACACACACACATATACACAGGCACTCACAGATGCAAACAGATGCCCATCCACGCAGACATGCACACATACAGACACACACACTCAGACACACAGTGACCCACTTAGACACACACATAGACACACATCCACACACACTCAAGCACATACCCATGGAGACACAATGACACACAGATGCACGGCCAGGCAGCCACAGGCATGCACACTCAGAGATGCATGCAGCTGCACATACATGGTGCTCGGAGGGTGCCTTTCGGGCCACGTCGAGTGGCCGTCCCCAGGCCTCGGGGCCCTGGGAGGCCCGTGCATCTCTCTGTCTCTCCCCCCAGGTCACGTGGCTTTACCAGCCTTGAAGCCGGTCACCTCGCCATCCCACGTGTTCCTGCCGTGTCACGGAGACCGGCCTGACTAGTAGTTTCCATTGTGTGGCTGGCAGGCCTTCTACTAAAGTCCAAACGAATCTTACTCTTTCCAGAAACGCCCACAAAATGCTTATTCCTGGCAAACGTATTTCATATGTCATTTATTTTTCTAAAAACAAAACCCAACAAAACAAAAAACACACCCTTTTCTTTCATGCCTTCTTGTGAAATAATTGAAAAACATCATTTTCGCGTTGATCTTTTGGGGGAGGAAAACGATATTTAACCACGTGACGCGCTTTCTTTTTTAAATTTTTATTTTATTTATTTTTTTATTCTCGTTCTCGGGCCGCAGTGAGGGCGCGTGGTTTTTATCTCCTCCTCTGTACTCGCAGTAACCTATTATTTGACCATGAATCACTTTAATGGATTGAAACATAAGCATGCGGATTGAAAAATAGATACATTAGTCAAATCAATAAATAAATATGAAAATATATTTCTACCATGAAAAACCATCTTGGCGACCGTGTCCTCCAAGTTGGACAGAGAGCGCTGAAATATGCGGCCGTAAAATATAGCCGCCCGTGTCAGCTAGCCAGTGCCTGCCGCCTGGCGGGGCCGGGCGCCCGGGGTACGGAGTATTTCATCAGCCCGGTCGTAAAATAGAGACATTACGATGAAGGGATGATGGAGTGGCGCGGGCGTTTGTGAAATCACCCTTCAGTCTGAGGCCGGGCGTTGCGGACGGGAGGCGGGCGCACTTTCGGGCGCGTTTGCTTACAAATAGGCGGCCTTCGCCAGCCGCGGTGGGCAGGGCCTGTGGCAAACCTGTTTCTACTTTTGTCCAAAGACAAACTCTGCTGGTGGACCAATGAGCATCGTTGGCGACAGCCGGGGTGGAAATGCATAACTCACCTCCCTCCGCCCTGGCAAAGTACAATTCACCTCCGCCCTGGCCCAGTGCCACTCCTCCCGTCTTCGCCGGTGTGTTTGTCTTGGCCAGTGACGGACCCAACGCGGTGGCTTCGCTCCGAGATTCGAAAGGGGCTCCTGGGTTTGAGACACTCCTCCGTGTGCACCGACTTTAGTGGGTGAAACACCCTCTGTGTCACCATCGGCGGTCAATCTGCAATTTAATTTCAATAATAACACGGGCTGCCAGGGGTACGAGTCGTCACGTTGTGGGACTTATCAGTTATTTTTTTAAAAAATATATTTTATTGATTTTTTACAGAGAGGAAGGGAGAGGAACAGAGAGTTAGAAACATCGATGAGAGAGAGACATCGATCAGCCGCCTCCTGCACGCCTCCTATGGGGGATGTGCCCACAACTAAGGTGCATGCCCTTGACTGGAATCGAACCCGGGACCTTTCAGTCCGCAGGCCTATGCTCTATCCACTGAGCCACACCGGTCTCGGCTCACCTTGGATTTTTAAAAATAATTCATTTATCCTCCTCTCACAAGGACCGTCCGGGGAAGCACAAGTTGGGAGTCAGGTCCCCTGGCCCTCGGGGTGCCCCCAGCCTGGCCTTCCCTGGGCTGCTGGGATGGCGAGGATGCCCTGCAGGGAGGACCTGGGCTGCATGCCCGGAGCCTCACTGCTATCCCCACGGAGCCCCCGCTGGGTGCCTGGCTCAGGGGACCCCCCAGAGGACCCTCAGCCTCTCTCGGTCCCCAGCGCACATTTCAGCGCGTGGAGTGAGGACGGAACCCTTACCAAGAGCCAGCCGGGCCCGGCCCTCCTGCCTGTGCCCGGAGCCAGCCCCTGCCCCAGCAGCGGGGGGACCCACAGCTCGCTCACCCACCCACCATCTGGCGACCAGCCCAGAAAGCTCTGCTCTGGGGGTGGGGGTGCAGGGAGGGGTTCATCTTACCGCCCCAGATCCAACGGTGCCAATGCCACGTGCACTTTTTATGGAACATTGTGTTGGGGGCAGCCGGTGAGCGGGCACGGAGTCTGTGGCCCCTCCCCCGAATCCCCCTTTGGGTCTCTGGTTTCTTGTCTGCATCACCACCAGTTGCTTTCGCTTACCGGGCAGCCCACCCACGCGCAGGTCGCAGGGACGGGCGTGCCCAGTCACCAGTGATTTGGGGGAATACACGGAGGTGAAACCTGTGCGCGCCAGCTGCCCCGCCCGGACACATGTGCAGCGCATCCTGGCCCCGGATTCCGGAAGGAGAAGACGTTTCAAGTCCTTTTTCTTTTCTTTTTTAAAAATATATTTTATTGATTTTTCACAGAGAGGAAGGGAGAGGGATAGAGAGTTAGAAACACCGATGAGAGAGAGACATCGATCAGCCGCCTCCTGCACGTCCCACACTGGAGATGTGCCCGCAAGCAAGATACATGCCCCCGACCGGAATCGAACCTGGGACCCTTCAGTCCGCAGGCTGAGGCTCTAGCCACTTAATGACACCAGTCCTGGCTCTTTTCAATCCATTTCTGTGCATTGGGTCGGGGAGCCGATGTGGGGCGGGGGGGTGGATGGTAGGTGGGTAGGGAAGGGAGGGGCGTCGGCAGGAATGCCTCCGATAACATGTTATTTTTGAATCACAGATACGCACGGGCTGTTTAAATGCCAAGTGGGGAATGATGAGGGCGCATAAACATGTGCAGCGACGCCAGTAAAAGTTACGGAGGCTCACAGCGGCGGGACCACCCATGCCAGCCAGCGGGCATGGCGGGCGCAGCGGGCGGTTCCTGGGTGTGCAGGCGGCTGCAGGTCAGATGGCAGCGGCCTCCACCTGCGGTGGCCATGGTGGGCGCTCATAAACGCGAGGGCGGGGTTCAGGGGGCCGATCGTGGACCGTCCAGCCCGGCCGGGGGCCCCTTGGGCGGGGAAGCCGAGGGCAGTGGTGTCTCTGCCACTCCTTCCGTCCACGGAGGGTGTGGTGGCCACTCTATGTCTTGTGTCCGTGGGCCCGCTCCCCGGCTGTGAGAACTTTATGGCTCATTATCTCCGGGCCTGTGACCAAGTGACAGGTGATTTATGGGGAGCCAACACCCGCGTTTGGACCACGCGCGTTTTTATCCTCCGGTGCCACGGTCCTGCCAGGCCCCTCCGGGCCGCAGAAGCCGCAGCTAGAGGAGCGCAGGCCTCTGGCAGGGGGCAGGGGGAAGGGGGGAGCCGGCGTTGCCCTCGTAAAGGCCCCCGGTTCAGAGCGCCGGCCTCTGCTCCCGGTTTGATTCAATTCCCCTTTGTTGCTTAAAAATTCAATTTGTTTAATTGAGCGGTTGGACAGTAAACCCCCGAATTCCGTGCGTGTTAACCACTCGTATTAAACCTGCCTGTGCGCAGCCCTTTTTATGGTGGCGCTTTACGGGTGGGGGTGGGGGTGGGGGGTGGAGGGACGTCATTTACATGGGGTGACCTCACACGCTTATTAAAAGGTCTGCATTCTCGTTTCCCCCTCCCTCCCCACCCCTACCCCCACCCCCCACCCCGTCCAACCTAAATTAAAATGCATCCATGCCGCGGTCCCGTTGTGATTTCTTTGCCCAGTTTCATAAGTCCAGGGAAGGAAGAATGCCTTCTACGGGAGCCGGGGCCTGCAGGTGTGCATGTGTGTACATGTGCACACGCGTGTGTGAAGTGTGTCTTTTCACATTTTAATTCGGGTCGTGACCTCACGGCGGAAAGGCAGGGCGGAAGGACCTGCCTCGGACGCTTCAGAAAGCTCACCTGTCCCTGGAAAAGGGTGGCCGAGGCATTGGGCGTGCGACGGGGCACACCGGCCGGTGTGGGACGGACAGACGGACAGGGAGACACGTTTACTGGCCTTGAACGGGCTGAGCATCCTCACCCGGAGGCCCCTAAGATGCCCGGAGACCGGCAGGCGACCGTTCCTAAGGGCCGCCAAACTTTCACGCGCCCACGTTCACGGCCGCCTCCGCGTCATTATGTGGCCGCGGAGCGGCGGGCGGCTCTCCCCACCCCTCGGAGCCGTGAGTTATGTGCGCGGCAGGCGCGGGCCGTGCATCACGGTGTCCAGGTAAATGCCAGCGTGATGACATAATTGCTAGTTGGGAGTAAAATACAGCCCCCGTAAAATGTTACCAAGGTAAAGCGCGCCAGGGCCGTAACTCATTCTACATAAACAGGCGGCGGGCATTCATCACGGCGTGAAGTACCGGCCCCGGCTCCTCCGGCTCCGGCTCCTGCTCGCCCGCATTGTTCCCCTCGCCTTTGTTATACCGAGCCCTGCCTCCACCCCCGGCCCGCTCCTCGGACGCCCACCCTCCTTCTCTTCCTCCCTCCCTCCCTCCGGGGGTCCCCGGCCCACTTTAATTTGCGTCTCCCTTCATGCTCTGGAGGCTGGGGGCGCGGGGAGGCGGCCTGCCTGCGTCCGGCCTCGGCCGGGAGGGCGCCGTCCGGGCGATGATGAATGGGCGGCTCCGGATGGGAGGTCAGATGGCGATTGCAGACACGCGCTCGCAATGCCCTCTCCCCGGAGGTGGCGGCGGCCGGCACCTGCCGGGGAGACGTGTCGGTGCCCCCGTGCCCGGTCGCTCGGCGGAAGACGGAGTGTGATGGTTTGGGAGTCGCAGGCCCATTTCCTGCCTGGGCGGCCGGGCTCTCGTCGCCCGAGGCCGCCGTTTAACTTTTCACCCGCCTGCGCCCGGCGCACACGCAGACGGCACGGCGCGCCGCGTGTGTGGAGGTGGGCCTGGCTGGCTGCATCTGTTGGATGCCGTTTCCTGCAAGAAGCCTGGCTTCTGAGGTCTCATGGGCCGCTGTCCCCCCAGTGAGCAGCCATTTCCTCCCGGGGCCTCCATGGCTTTAAATTCAGGGCATGCATTCCAGGGCCTCTTGGCCCCTCTGGCCACCGCCGGGCACCAGCCGCGCACAGAGTCCGGCATCCGGTATCTTTGTCGAGGACTTGGTTTTGCCTGGCCAGCGTGGCTCCGGGGGTGGGTGTCCACCTGGGAGCGAGGGGGTCACAGAGTGATTCCCGATCAGGGCCCTTGCCCGGGTTGTGGGCTCCATCCCTGCTTTGGGGCATGCAGTGGCGGCTGATCCGTGATCCTCTCTCATCACGGATGTTTCTCTCTCTCTCTCCACGTCCCTTATGATTCTCTGAAATCATTAAAAATATGTTTAGCCGGGACCGGTTTCGCTCAGTGGATAGAGCGTCGGTCTGCAGACTGAAAGGTCCCAGGTTCGATTCTGGTCAAGGGCATGGACCTTGGTTGCGGGCACATCTCCACTGTGGGGCGTGCAGGAGGCGGCTGATCGATGTCTCTCTCTCATCGATGTTTCTGACTTTCTGTCTCTCTCCCTTCCTCTCTGTAAAAAATCAATAAAATATATTAAAAAATATATTTTGGTTTTCTAATGTTTTACCGAGTCTGGATTTTGTGCCAGAAGAACTACAGACGTCTCTGTCCCCACATCGGGTGTGAGCCTCGGCCTAGGGTGAGGTGCCCTCCCCACCGAGGGGCATGGGATCAGTCCTGACATAGCATCTGCGTGGGGGGCAGGCTGTGGGGTGGAAGGGGGTCCCCCTGTGAGTGACAGGCGGAGGGGAGGGGTAGCGCCTGGGCTGGGCGCCCTCCGGCCTCTCTTTCCTCCTTGTCTGCGCGGTGACCTCGGACCAGCCACGTCCCCTGGAGCCGCCGGTCCCTGTGGTATCACGGATCTGGTGTGAGGTGCCCGACTGGGTGGAGGAGCAGGTGCCCAGTGTGGTGACGAGGATGGTTTCGGGTCCCAGGAGGAGGTCACCGAGAGTGGGTCCCATCCTTTCCGGGGGGCCAGCCTCTCTGGGAGCCCCCGTCCCCACGGAGGCAGCTCACCCTCCTGGGAGCGCACCCCGCTTCCTGGGGGCTTCGAAGCTGCTGGGAACAGAGCAAAGGGGCCCGAGTGCCTGGCCTTAGGGGGGCTGCTCTCTCCAGACTGTGGAGGACACCACGGGACCCTGCCTCCGGGCGCCTCTTCCACTGAGGGGGGGGGCATGGGACCCCAAGGGACCCAGCTCGGAACAGCGCAGGGAGGTCTGGGCGCGGCTGTCTCCCTGTGGATGGCCTGGGCAGCTGCCGCCTTCGGCTTCTCTGAGAACCCTTCCTCAGAGACGTTTGCAAATGTGAACGAGACAAGGATGGGATAAATGCCGATCGTTGGGTCTGGCACCCCTAAACTCTCGCTCAGTGCACCCCTAAGTAGGTCTGGAGTGAGGGCACAGGCCTCCAGTCCGAAGGAGCAGGCGGTCTGACCCTCACCCCAGGACAGCGGTTCTCAACCTGTGGGTTCCAACCCCTTTGGGGTCTGGTCTGGTTTGGGCACAGCTGCACAGGGGCAGGGAGCTCGGAGGACGAGGGCCCCGGCCGTTCCCCTCGGCTGCTAACTGGGGGACCCCCTGCTGGGCACACAGGAGGCTCAGCCACGCTGTGGGGACCCCTCTGAGTGGCTGGCCCCACTGGCCGAGGCTTCTAGCACACGCGTGTCAGACGGCCACGTTCACACCTGGTCCACGTTCCGTTTTTTGGTCCATGTGTCTGTGTGTGTGTGTGTCCGTGTGTCTGTGTGTATGTCCCCGTGTGTGTGTCTGCATGTGTGTATGTCTCTGTGTATGTGTGTCCGCATGTGTGTATATCCATCCATCTCTGTGTGTGTGTATGTATGTCCGTGTGTCTGTGTGTATGTCCCTGTGTGTGTGTGTGTGTGTGTGTGTGTGGACAGCAGCCTCCGTCCGTCGGTGGCAGGTCGCCAGCGGGAGGAGGTGTTAATGAGATGCCGGGAGGTGGCAGGGCGCAGGACGGCCGGGGTGCAGGGCACTTGGCATCGGACGCGGGACAGGTGGCGGCTGGCAGCTGACCGCTCACCTCGGCTGGCGGTGAAAGCCGGTGACAGCAGCGATGCAGGGGCTGCCGGGAGGCGCGCCGGACTGGGACCGGGCCCGCCGGTGAGGCGGGGACAGATGGCCGACACCTCGTCACTCCAGGTTCTCCGGGTGAGAGGGCGCTGAGAGGCAGCCCGGGACGTGACGCTGGATTTGGGGGGGACGGGAACAGAGGTGGGAAAGGTGAGAAGAGGCGGTGCCCCGCCCGATGCCAACAGGGCTGGAGAGAGCAGCTCGGACTCCCCCGAGCTTCTGCGTCTTTTTAAAAAAAAACTTTATTGTTGAAAGTGTAACATACGACTCCCTTCCTCCCCCATGGACCCCTTTACCTGCCCCGCCCCCTACGCCTGGCCCTCCCTACTCATGGTCTGTGCCCATGGGCTATGCCTACATGCACGCAAGTTCACTGATCTCTCCCAACCCACCCTCCCTGCTTCCTTTCCGGGGTTCGCTGAACAAATAAACTGATGCACAAAAATAGAGCCAGAGACATGGGCATTTGCGGCTTGAAGGATGTCACCCGTGTGGGTGGATGGCCGCCGCTGTGTGTATGGAGGTCCCTTATTTAAGCCCTCGAGTCCGGGCGAGGAGTGGCCTTTGACTATTTAGGTCAGTGGTTCTCCACCTTCCTAAGGCCGCGACCCTTGCCTACAGTTCCTCATGGGGCGGTGACCCCAACCATGAAATGTTGCTACTGTGATGCATCGTGATGTAAATATCTGCATTTTCCGAGGGTCTTAGGTGACCCCTGTGAAAGGGTCCTTCGACCCCCAAAGGGATCGAGACCCACAGGTTGAGAACCGCTGATCTGGGAGAAAAATAGTCCTTTCCTGCCAGTTCCCAGGATCCACCTGACCCCGGAGCGGCCATCCCTCTCCCCGGCCGTGGCCTCCTCCAAGGGGGACGACCCCCTAACGGCTGAGATTCAGCACCGTCACCGCCACCTCGGACATGAGAGGCTGCTGTCCCCAACTTCATTCGTATGAGGAGCCAGCGCCCGGCGTTCATAATTGTTACGCCTCTGATTAAATAACTAAAAAGACCTCCTTACTGGGTTAATCATTACCCTGGATCTGTTCTCGGTTTTGACCATTTCCCCCCGCACAATGATGGCGGGGAAGCGAAATTTCACTCATCTGTTTGACTTAAATGGCAGTCCTCGGGGATTGGAATCCGAAATGACGCGTCCTGCTGCAATTTACATGCTAAGTTGTATCACCCCGTGATGGTTCGGCCATTTGTTAAAGAAGGAATGAAGAAGGAGAAGAAGGAGAAGAAGGAGAAGAAGGAGAAGAAAGAGAAGTAAGAGAAGAAAGAGAAGAAGGAGAAGAAGGAGAAGAAGGAGAAAAAGGGGAAAAAAAAACCAGTAGGTGGCCCGTGGTGTGATTTTTTTTTTCAATGAATAATTTTATTTCACAATTTCACATCCAGCACACCAGGTCCGGCTGAATGTTTTATTACATTCAGATTTCACCGAGCGGCCTACACACCTGGTAATTAAAAACGCGTTCACGGTTTTTTTTTTGTTTTTTTTTTTGCAGGAGGGCCGGGTCATTTCTGAAAAACATTGATCTGTTCCGCCAAAGGTGCAGGGCGGGAGCTGTGGACATGGAGTCCCAGCCCATCCTCAGACATGGTTTCATTTAAATTACTTAGCCTGTGATTCTCCCCCCCTTCTTCCCTCCCCTCTTTCCCTACCTCCCCCCACCCCCCCCCCCAGCCAGGCATCGGAAGGAAGGAGGAGGAAATGAGGGAATCTCTGATTACTTAGCACCTGACGCTGGGAACGAACTCGACCCCGTTCCCACCCGGCTGGCTGTGTGTTTCTGCGCGGGGGGCGGGAGGGGCCTGTTTCCTCTGGATGTTTGCTCTTGTTTTAAAATAGCGCGATGGATGGGTGGCGGTTTTCGCCTTCCTCCTCCTCCTCCTCCTCCTCCCCCTCCTCCTCCTCCTCCCCCCCTCGCGTCCCGGTAATGAGCAGGGCTGCTCGGGCGTCTCGGCAACGGGAGGCGGCGGGCGGCCCTCGCAGAGCAGGGACCTGTCTCCCGCGC
>PVJN01062250.1:0-11067 GCA_004026805.1 Lasiurus borealis | reverse complement strand
GGAGGAGTCTTTCAATCAAGAGGCCTGATGGTAGTAGCTTCAGCGGCCTTTTATTTCAGGGAGGCCTTATGTGGGGGGTAGAGGGGGGAGGCCTGATGATCGGGGAGATCTTATTTTCGGGGGGTGGGGGGGTGGCCTTCTATGACAGCGAGAGGCAAAATGGGAAGTCGGTCTTATTTGCGGGGGAAAATGTCTGACTTTGGGGGAAACAGGGTATGTGCCTTTGACCGGAATCGAACCCGGGGCTTTTGGGTCCATAGGCTGGTGCACTGAGCCACCCCATCCAGGGCGATCATTATTTTTTAATTTTTAAAATATATTTTATTGATGTTTTACAGAGAGGAAGGGAGAGGGATAGAGCTAGAAACATGGATGAGAGAAAAACATCCATCAGCTGCCTCCTGCATGCCCCCCACTGGGGATGTGCCCACCACCAGGATACATGCCCTTGACCGGAATGGAACCCAGGACCCTTCAGTCCACAGGCCGACCCTCTATCCACAGAGCTACACCGGTTTCAGCCGAGATAGTTATTTTTGAAAAGTGGGGACCAGGCAGGGGGGCAGTTGGGGGGTGTCTCCTTCAGAGAGCGTGACACACACACACACACACACAATAAACTTAAGGATCACACAGAGGGCGAGGGTCTGAAGCGTTTAATCACAGTCTCCCCTGCGCCGGCTCCCCCTCCCCCGTGCCCCCGTCCTTCTCTCTGCTGTGCCGTCCTGGGGTCCCGGGTCCTGGGTCCTCGGAGAAACAGCTGGGCCTCCCCGCCCACCGCGGCCTGAATCAGGTACGTGTCTACACGACTCCAAGGGGAATGTGCTCATTAGACACGGGATCCAACATCTTCCAGGCGTCCAACTGCCTTCCAGACGGTTAGGGGGCGACCAGGCTGGCAGAGGGGCAGTTGGGGGGCAGCCAGGCAGGTTAACAGGGGGGCAGTTGGGAGGTGGCCAGGATTGCAGGGGAACATTTTGGGGGCATCTAGACAGGCCAGCAGGGGGGCAGTTAGGGGATGGCCAGAGTAGCCAGGCCAGCAGGGGGTAAGGGGGAGAATAGAATTTTTCTATTTTCCTAAGTAGTGTGTTGGTCAAACAGACAAAATTACAGTGGTACCTTGAGATACTAGTGCCCTAACATATAAGATTTTTGAAATACGAGCAATTTTTGCTTTGAAATATGAGCAACATTTGATATAGAAGTAATTGGCTGGCTGCACACGACCCACCAGTTTCCCACACCTCAAGGTTATGGAATTAAACTTGTATCTCGAGGTACCACTGTATATAGGCAGAATGGCCAGGTCAGCAGGGGGTCAGTTGGGGGATGGCCAGAGTAGCCAGGCCAGCAGTGGGGATGGGGGGCGGGAAGGGATAGAATTTTTCTATTTTCCTAAGTAGTGTGTTGGTCAGACAGACAAAATTACAGTGGTACCTCCAGATACGGGTGCCCTAACATACGAGATTTTTGAAATACGAGCGATTTTTGCCTTGAAATATGAGCAACAGTTGAGATAGGAGTCATCGCGAGGATCGGCCGGCTGCACACGACCCACCAGTTTATTGCGACTCGAGCGTCTCATAGTTTCCCACACCTCAAGGTGACAGAACGAATTAAACTTGTATCTCGAGGTACCACTGTATATAGGCAGAATGGCCAGGCCAGCAGGGGGCTTTTGGGGGGCAGCCAGGGGAGCAGTTGGGGGGCACCAGGCCAGGCAGGCAAGTGGTTAGCAGCCAGCCGTCCCGGATTGCGAGGGGGATCGGCCTCAAACAGCAGTGGGACATCCCCTGAGGGGTCCCTGGTGGGAGAGGGTGCAGGACAGACTGGGTGAATTTTGTCTGTCTGTCTAATCCAGCAGTTCTCCACCTTCCTAAGGCCTCAACCCTTTAACTCAGCTCCTCGTGTGGTGGTGCATCGTCATGTAAATATGTTTTCTGAGGGTCTCAGGCGACCCTGCTAGTGGTTCTCCACCTGTGGGTCACCGCTGTGGAGCCTGAGACCCTCAGAAAACAGGTCACGACCCACAGGTAGAGAACCACTGGACTCTAGATAGAAACCTCAGGGATGTTATGACCGGTCGCTGTGATGTGCACTGACCACCGGGGGCAGCTCCTGCATTGGGGTCCCACCCCCAACCTCCCATGCACACACACACCCCCACCTCCCTGCCCAGCAGATCAGCCCCCACCCCAGCCAGACTGAGGGACCCCACTCCTGTACAAATTCCTGCACTGGGTCTCTATGAAATAGTTACCTCTCGACATAGATTTTATTTTATTTTTCTATTTTCCTCAGCAGCGTGCTGGCCAGCTCTCGTACTACCCAGTGATGGACGCCACCCACTGCCGTCCCCAGCACAGAGGTGGGGGGGCCAGGACCCCGGAAGACTGGTCCACCTTGAGGCTCTGAAGCGTCGCTCGTCCGGAGCAGAGGGGAGTCCTTCCCCTGGAGCTGGGGGCTCCCACCCGGCCCCCAACGTCCCCCCAATCTATACCTTCTCGTCCCGTCTCTTTCCTGTGTGTGCGGCCTCCTCCAGAGCCCCCCGAACCCTAAACCTGAACCCTGAACCACCCGGGACCTGGTGGGGGGGGGCGGAAGGGGGAGACACTCACTTCCCTGTAAAAATTTGTAGGTAAAAAACACCCCAAAAACCCACCAAGGATCAGGAGGGCAAGGCCGAGTGTCTTGTCTGGGGGTTCGATGCCAAGGGGGTCGCTCAGACGACCCCCACCCTCACCCACTGCAGCTCGGGGTTCACCCACAGCCCCCACGGGTCACAGGTTTGCTTAAGGGTCCTAGGCAGGCAGGGTCTTGGCGGCTTTCGAGGTGCCATCTGACACCCAGGGGTTTTCCTCTTGGCCTGGACGTTCCAGACACAGAGGTGAGGTGAGGGGATCAGGGCAGGAGCCTGGGGCTCTGGGGGCAGCGGGGGTCCCTGCCCGGGAGGGACCGGGGTGGGCACTGGGCTGAGCTGGCGAAGACGCATCCACCACACACACATCCCTGGTGGAGCCTCGACCCGGGAACCAGGAGGTCAGGGGTTCGAACCCAGGTCACAGGGCACAGGCCCGGGGTGGTGGGCTCCATCCCCAGGGTGGGGTGTGCAGGAGGCAGCTGATCCGGGATTCTCTCTCCCCCCTCCTCTCTGACATCAATAAAAATAAATACACACACACACACATTCACAAACTCCGGGAAGGACTCAGCTCTTCCAGTTCCATCCCAGCAGGAGCCTTCTATCCACCCGGTGGGGTTCCCCCAGCCCCACCTGGAAGTGGACAGGATGAGGGGGGACAGGCCGGGGCCCCCTCGGGGTCTGAAGACCCCTGGCCTGGCTGGCACCGGGGTTCAGCTGAGGTCTGGGCAGAGCCCCCAGCCCTGCAGCCTCCGCCCCAAGCGGCCTGCGGTGGAGAGAAGCGGGTGGGGGGACAGGGAGGGGGTGAAGGGGGGACCGGGTGTGTCTACCCAGGGCCTGGGAGCCTCTGGCTTTGGGGCGGCCTGGGGTTCCCCCAAATGTACCCCCAGATGAAAAGGACCAATAAAACGTCGCTGCAACAACCAACAGCATCTGTGTCTCCTTTGAACCCACGGGGAGGGAAATGCGGGGTGTGCTTTGCGGCCTCGGACCCGGGCCGACCCCGGCGGGGTCCCCGCCAGCTGCGTCCGCTGCGTCTCGGGGTCACGGTCGCTCGCGGGGCTCCACCTCGGCCGCAAGAGGCACGGGCCCTGCCGGCCGCTCCTCGGCCTGACACCCCCACCCCCTACCCCCCCAAAAGCCCACCTGCACCCCACCTTTTGCCCGGACTCTCGGGACCACTGGTGCTTCCTCCACGTGGACCCTGTGATTCCACATAAAAATAAAACAATGGCGTTAGTGTCTATTCCCGTTTCCCGGCGCTCCTGGGTGTTGTGCGTGGCACCCGGGAGCGCCGGTCTGAAACGGTGCAAAAAACACACAAATATAAAACAAAAACCCGCTGAGAGTGGCCGTCAGAGGAGACCGGGGTTCCGCCCGGACCGGTGCTCAACCCCCCCCCAAGCCCTCCCGATGCTCAGAAAAAAAAAGGAGGCGAGAGTTAGGCCTCTAATTATGCCCCCTTTTTTATGGGGAGCAAAATAAAGGGAGAGATACAGTTATTCTGGTCATTTAAAGGGGCGTCTTTGGCCCGGCTTGCGGGCTCCATCCCCAGTGGGGGACGTGCAGGAGGCAGCCGATCTGTGATTCTCTCTCATCATGGATGCTTCTCTCTCCCTCTTCCTCTCTAAAGTCAATAAAAACATGTTTTAAAACAAAGGAACAACATCTTTCTGGCCAGGAATGTGTGTTTCAGAGGGCACCTGATTGTGTGGAGCATTTTAAAATATATTTTATTGATTTTTTACAGAGAGGCAGGGAGAGAGAATTAGAAACATCAGTGAGAGAGAAACATCCATCAGCTGCCTCCTGCACACCTCCTACTGGGGATGTGCCCGCCACCCAGGTTCAAGCCCTTGGCCAGAATTGAACCTGGGACCCTTCAGTCCGCAGGCCGCCGCACACCGGTTTCGGCTCGCCGTGCATTTTAACATCACATTCCCCAACATCGCCCCCAGCTGGGCCCGGTGAGCCCAGCGCCCACCTTCCCGGGGGAACAGGTGGGATGAATTTGCAGGAGAGGGTCCCTCGGACACTCACTGTCCTTCCCGTCCACGTCCCCTCTGTGGCCAGCACGGCCGGCGGGTGGCAAATGGCATCTCTCTGGCCGGCGGCGTCTCCAGGAAACGCTCGGCGTTAACGCCAAACAGGCCTCGTCCTCCCGGGACATCAGCCGAATCGCCAGAACACCTGATGCGTTTCCTTCCTCCCACCTGCCCGTGTGTGCGGTCTGAATTCCCAACCCCGAGTGTGGTGGTGACATGAACCCCAAACCCGGGCCCCCTTCTGCTGAGAGAGAGATTGAACCGTACAAAGCTTTGCCCGGCCAGCACGGCTCAGAGTTGGAGAGACAACCTAGGAACCAGGAGGTCAGGGTTCGATTCCCGCTCAGGGCACAGGCCCGGGTGGTGGGCACATCCCCAGCGTGGGGCGTGCAGGAGGCGGCCGATCCAGGACCCTCTCTCTCATCGTGGATGTTTCTCTCTCTCCCTTCCACTCTGAGATCCATAAAAAGCACATTTGAAAACAAACACTCGCAAAAAACGGGCAAAGCTTTTGCTACGAACGTGGAGACTTTGTAAAAACCCTCCTCCTGGTGCCCGAGCTGATCAGCTTGCAGGCCCGGCCGGCCTGCTCTCCTGGGGCCCCCCAAACCGGCAGGAGCACCCCCACTTTCGAAGCGCACACTTACCTCGAAGCTGGGCGTCTTGGGGTTCGGGGTTTGGGGTGCGTGGGGAGCGGGAGCTCCATCCTCCGGGCCGGCAGCCTCCTCTCTGACCGGAAGCAGCTGACTGAGAGCCAGATGCGGGGCGTTAACCGGGCCTCCGGCCTCGCTCTGCCCTCTGGTGTTTGCGGACGGCGTTCGCTTCTCCCGTCCCATCTGGTTTCTCACTCTCCTTCTCTCTCCTCCTTTCCTCTGTGCGAGGAGCAGAAATAACTTTAATGAAGAGACTCGTACGCCGGGCCCGGGTCCCCAAGCATTTATTTTTATTTTTATTTATTATTATTATTAAAATATATATATATATTTAAATATATTTTATTGAAAGGAGAGAGAGAGTTAGAAACATCGATGAGAGAGAGACATCCATCAGCCGCCTCCTGCACGCCCCCCACTGGGGATGTGCCCGCAACCAAGGTACATGTCCTTGACCGGAATCGAACCCGGGACCTTTCAGTCCGCCGGCCGACGCTCTATCCACTGATCAAAACCGGTTTCGGCTTAAAATATATTTTATTGATTTTTTTTTTTTTTTTTTTTTACAGAGAGGAAAGGAGAGAGATAGAGAGCTAGAAATATTGATGAGAGAGAGACATCAATCAGCGGCCTCCTGCACGCCTCCCACTGGGGATGTGCCCGCCACCAAGGTCCATGCCATTAACCGACATAAAACCTGGACCTTTCATTCCACAGGCCGACGCTCTATCCACTGAGCCAAACCGGTTTTGGCTATTTTTATTTTTTAATATATATTTTATCACCCTGGCCGGCTTGGCTCAGTGGATAGAGCCTCAGCCTGCAGACTGAAGGGTCCCAGGTTCGATTCCGGCCAAGGGCACATGCCTGAGTTGTGGGCTCGGTCCCCCATAGAGGGCGTGCAGGAGGCAGCCGATCCACGATTCTCTCTCATCCTGGATGTCTCTCTCTCTCTCGCCCTCTCCCTTCCTCTCTGAAATCCATAAAGACATATTTTTTTTTTAAAAAAGAATTTTTGAATTTTCCATCTTCAAACTTCTAATCTACTGAAATCTCAGTTTTTGCTTTTGTTTTTTTTTAAACAACCATCAGATGACAGGAGCGTGGTACATCCGGGAAAGCGGACACACGCCCATGCTCTTTTCCGGTGGGAAACTCCGTTCCTTTTGTTCTGCGCGGCTCTCACCTTATGGCTCTTCTAACCGAGCACAGCGCCGTGTCTGTGCACCGCCAGCCTGTCCTGGCTCAGCCGCATCCCTGCGTCCGACTGAAAGCAGTAAGTTCCCCCTTTCCCCAAGGGCCCTCCACACGGTGGCCAATCCACTCCCCACGTTGGCCGGCACGAAGCTCGCACCCAGAGGGGGTACGGCCTTTTTTATTTTATTTTATTTATTTTATTTTATTTTATTTATTTATTTATTTATTTATTTATTTATTTTATTATTTTTTATTTTATTTTTATATTTTATTTTATATTTTATTTTATTTATTTTATTTATTTTACTTATTTTATTTATTTTTTATTTTATTTTATTTTATTTTTATTTATTTATTTTATTATTTTATTTACTTTATTTTATTTTATTTTATTTTATTTTATTTATTTTATTTTACTTTACTTTACTTTACTATTTTATTTATTTTTTTATTTATTATTTTATTTTATTTATTTTTTTATTTTTTTATTTTATTTATTTTATTTTTTATTTTATATCATTTTTTATTTTATTTATTTTATTATTTTATTTACTTTATTTTATTTTATTTATGTTATTTTACTTTATTTATTTTCTTTATTTTACTTTACTTTACTTTATTTTACTTTATTTATTTATTTTATTTTATTTTTCTTTACTTTATTATTTTATTTATTTATTTATTTATTTAATTTATTTAATTTTATTATTTTATTTTATTTTATTTATTTTATTTTATTATTTTATTTTATTTTATTTTATTGATTTTCTACAGAGAGGAAGGGAGAGGGACAGAGAGCCAGAAACATCAATGAGAGAGAGACATCCATCAGCCACCTACTGCACGCCTCCCACTGTGGATGTGTCTGCCACCCAGGTCCCTGCCCTTGACCAGAATCGAACCCGGGACCCCTCAGTCCCCAGGCCGACGCTCTATCCACTGAGCAAAACCAGCTTCGGCCTTTTTATTTTATTTTTTTAAATTCTCCCACGACAGGTACCGGCAAGCCTCGCCGAAAAACCTGCCCCATTTATTTTTTCTTCCTTCTTTTCTTTTAAATTGTATTGATCTTGAGAGAGAGAAGAAGGGAGAGGGAAAGAGAGACGTGGATGGGAAGCAACTGATCCCTGAGGCTCTCTCAGCATTGATGTGTCTCTCTCTCCCTCTCCCTTCCTCTCTGAAATCAGTAAAATCAATAAAAAAATGTACATATATATATTTTTTAAAAAGACACTCTCAGGTACCAGCGTGATTCATACTTGCAGACGCTCACTCTCGGGGGTTACTGTGCGGATCGCTGCCTCTCCCGACGACCGAGTCTCTTTGGAAAATACACTCCCGTTTGCAGACACCGGTGTGGCTCAGTGGATGGAGCATCAGCCTGCGGACTGGAGGGTCCCAGGTTCGATTCCAGATCAAGGGCATGGGCCTTGGTTACAGATGGAACCTGGAGCGGGAGGGAAGGCGGGCAGGGTTCAGATCGGACCCAGGGCCCTGGGCGGCTGGTCCCACCGGCTCTGTCTGGTCTCCCCGCAGAGACTCCCTTCCTGCCGGAGCTGTAGGACACAGCACACACACGGGGAGCCGGGAGGAGAACAGCGGCAAGAACGGGACGGCTGAACGAGGGGGTGAGGAAAAGAAAGGACAGACAAGAACAGATGGAGTGGGGAGGTCTGAGACTTGGGTCTGCAGCCCCGAGTTTATGTCCAGCACAGCATTTAAGCACCAGCGGAGGAGGGAGTGACACAGATCAGGTATTTGCAAACACAGTCACTGACCTTCTAAGTAACAAGACCTTGCAAGATTTTGCACACAGGCATCAGCATTTTTCCAGCCAAGCTGTTTAGCCATGTCTAGAGTCTGCATTCAGCTCTCTGTGTATTAAACTGAAAGGTGAGAGACCAGAGAGCATGTGTCTAGAGTCTGCATTCAGATCTCTGTTTATTAAACTGAAGGGTGAGAGAGCAGAGAGCTAAGTCTAGAGTCTGCATTCGGATCTCTGTTTATTAAACTGAAGGGAGAGAGAGCAGAAAGCTAAGTCTAGAGTCTGCATTCAGACCTCTGATTATTGAACTCAAGGTGATAGAGCAGAGAGCTATGTCTAGAGTCTGCATTCAGACCTCTGTCTATTAAACTGAAGGGTGAGAAAGCAGAGAGCTATGTCTAGAGTCTGCATTCAGGTCTCTGTTTATTAAGCAGAAGGTGAGAGAGCAGAGAGCTATGTCTAGAGTGTGCATTCAGACCTCTGTTTATTTAACTAAAGGGTGAGAGAAAGAAGAGACGTGTGTCTAGAATCTGCATACAGACCTCTGTTTATTAAACTGAAGGGTGAGAGAGCAGAAAGCTAAGTATAGAGTCTGCATTCGGATCTCTGTTTATTAAACTAAAGGGTGAGAAAGCAGAGAGCTATGTCTAGATTCTGCATTCAGACCTCTGTCTATTAAACTGCAGGGTGAGAAAGCAGAGAGGTGTGTCCAGAGTCTGCATTCGTATCTCTGTATATTAAACTGAAGGTTGAGAGAGCAGAGAGCTAAGTCTAGAGTCTGCATTCAGACCTCTGTTTATTAACCTGAAGGTGAGAGAGCAGAGAGCCATGTCTAGAGTCTGCATTCAGGTCTCTGTTTATTAAACTGAAGGGTGAGAGAGCAGAGAGCCATGTCTAGAGTCTGCATTCAGGTCTCTGTTTATTAAACTGAAGGTGAGAGAGTAGAGAGCTACGTCTAGAGTCTGCATTCAGATCTCTGTTTATTAAACTGAAGGGTGAGAGAGCAGAGAGCTGTGTCTAAACTCTGCATTCACATCTCTGTTTATTAAACTGATGGGTGAAAAAGCAGAGAGCTAAGTCTAGAGTCTGCATTCAGGTCTCTATTTATTAAACTGAAGGGATAAAGAGCAGAGAGAGCTAAGTCTAGAGTCTGCATTCTGATATGTTTATTAAACTGAAGCGTGAGAGAGCAGAGAGGTATGTCAGGACTCTGCATTCAGATATTTGTTTATTAAACTGAAGGGTGAGAGAGCAGAGAGCTATGTCTAGAGTCTGCATTCAGATATTTGTTTATTAAACTGAAGGTGAGAGAGCAGGGAGCTATGTCTAGAGTCTGCATTCAGGTCTCTCTTTATTAAACTGAAGGGTGAGAGAGCAGAGAGCCATGTGCGGAGTCTGCATTCAGATCTCTGTTTATTAAACTGAAGGGCGAGAAAGCAGAGAGCCATGTCTATGGTCTGCATTCAGATCTCTGTTTATTAAATTAAAGGGTGAGAGAAAGCAAAGAGCTATGTTTAGAGTCTGCATTCAGATCTCTATTTATAAAACTGAAGGTGCGAGAGCAGAGAGCTATGTCTAGAGTCTGCATTCAGATCTGTTTATTAAACTGAAGGGTGAGAGAATAGAGACCTACGTCTAGAGTCTACACTCAGGTCTCCGTTTATTAAACTGAAGGTGAGAAAGCAGAGAGCTATGTCTAGAGTCTGCATTCAGATCTCTGTTTATTAAACTGAAGGGTGAGAGAGCAGAGAGCTATGTCTAGAGTCTGCATTCAGATCTCTGTTTATCAAACTGGAGGTGAGAAAGCAGCGAGCTATGTCTAGAGTCTGCATTCAGATCTCTGTTTATTAAACTGGAGGTGAGAAAGCAGAGAGCTATGTCTAGAGTCTGCATTCAAACCTCTGTGTATTAAACTGAAGGGTGAGAAAGCAGAGAGCAAAGTCCAGAGTCTGCATTCAGGTCTCTGTTTATTAAACTGAAGGTGAGAAAGCAGAGAGCTATGTCTAGAGTCTGTATTCAGGTCTCCGTTAATTAAACTGAAGGGTGAGAAATCAGAGACCTATGTCTAGAGTCTGCATTCAGATCTCTGTTTATTAAACTGAAGGGCGAGAGAACAGAAACCTATGTCTAGAGTCTACATTCAGGTCTCTCTTTATTAAACTGAAGGGTGAGAAAGCAAAGAGCTGTGTCTAGAGTCTGCATTCAGATCTCTGTTTATTAAACTGAAGGGTGAGAGAGCAGAGAGCTACGTCTAGAGTCTGCATTCAGATCTCTGTTTATTAAACTAAAGAGTGAGAGAGCAGAGAGCCATGTCTAGAGCCTGCATTCAATCTCTGTTTATTAAACTGAAGTGTAGAAAGCAGAGAGCTAAGTCTAGAGTCTGCATTCAGATCACTCTTTATTAAACTGAAGGGTGAGAGAGCAGAGAGAGCTATGTCCAGAGGCTGCATTCAGATCTCTGTATTAAACTGCAGGCTGAGAGAAAGCAAAGAGCTATGTCTGGAGTCTGCATTCAGATATTTGTTGATTAAAATGAAGGGTGAGAGAGCAAAGAGCTAAGTCTAGAGTCTGCATTCAGACCTCTGTGTATTAAACTGAAGAGTGAGAGAGCAGAGAGCTATGTCTAGAGTCTGCATTCAGACCTCTGTTTATTAAACTGAAGGGTGAGAGAGCAGAGAGCTATGTCTAGAGTCTGCATTCAGATCTCTGTTTATTAAACTGAAGGTGAGAAAGCAGAGAGCTATGTCTAGAGTCTGCACTCACCTC
>PVJN01062249.1:0-11067 GCA_004026805.1 Lasiurus borealis | reverse complement strand
AAGAGGATACAAGACAGTTATGCTATCTATGAAGGTTAAGAGTAAGAGGAGAGAATAAGTCACTGATTTAGAAGGACATGAGTGAATAGAAACAAAGTGAGAACTACTACCACTACATGAGGGCACTAGGCCTCTTGAAGAAAGGAGCAGCATTGCTAAAGAAAGGTTTTACATTTATTTTAAAAGAGTAAAAATTATAGAAGGATAATCACAGGACCAAGTGTTAAGATATTCTTCTATAGTTCATCTTACACAATAAAGAGGTAATATTCAAATTGATCCTCATACACTTGCACAAGATGGCCACCCCCATGTGGTCAAAGATGGCCACCACAAGATGGCCAGCAGGAGAGGGTAGTTATGGGAAATCAGGCCAGCAGGGGAATGCAGTTAGGGGTGACCAGGCCAGCAGGGGGAGAGCAGTTGTGGGGGAACCCAGGCCTGCAGGGGAGGGTAATTGGTGGAGACCAGGTTGGCAAGGAAGGCAATTACGGGCAATCAGACCATCAGAGGAGAGCAGATGTGGGTGACTGGGCCTTCAGGGGACGGAAGTTGGGGGGACCAGGATGGCAGAGGAGGGCAATTATGGGGGGACTGGGCTAACAGGGGAGGGCAGTTAAGGGAAGCCTTGCTGGCAGGAGAGGGAAGTTGGGGATGACCAGGCCTGCAAGGTAGGGCAATTAGAGGTGACCAGGTCAGCAGGGGAGGGCAGTTAAGGCAACCAGGCCAGCAGGAGAGGGCAGTTAGGGGTGACTGGGCCTGCAGAGGAGGGCAGTTGTGGCGGGACCATGCCAGCAGGGGAGGGCAATTAGGGGTAACCAGGCCAATAGTGGAGGGCAGTTGGGGATTACTGGGCCTGCAGGGGAGGGTAGTTGGGAGTGATCAGACTCGAAGGGGAGGGCAGTTGGGGGCAATCAGGCCAGCAGGGGAGCAGTTAGGTGACAATCAGGTTGGCACAGGAATATTTAGGGGGTTATCAGGCTGGCAGGCAGGTGAGTAGTTGGGAACAAGCAGTCCCAGATTGTGAGAGGGATATCCGACTGCCCATTTATGCCTTATCCCCGTGGCCTAAAACTACGGTTTGACATCCCCTGAGGAGTCCCAGACTGGAGAGGGTGCAGGCTGGGCTGAGGGACACCACACCCCAGTGCACAAATGTCATGCACTGGGCCTGTAGTGATATAATATTTAGACTAACTTAGAACTTCATGCAACAAACATTAATTTCACTGAAGAGAAGGTTTCAGTTCATGCTGAGGCTGAAAATAAATGGAAAAAGTGGTTCATATGGTGTTTGTCCAATTAGCAATTTCTTTTCATGAACCTTGGAATTTTACTTTTTCTTTTCACATGTAAATACATCATTTCAAGTGCACAAAATATACACAAAGAAAGAAATTCAAACATTATGTATTGTAATACTAGGGGTGTAATATGCTAAGTGAACTTCTTTATAAAGCCTTTGTTTCAGCTTTTGTATAAAAAGACAGCTGTTTCTATTCATCCAGGGATTTTTTTCCTTTCTTTTATTTTGAGGAAACTGGTGACTATGATTACAGATAATGTCTTCCTGAATCATATTCAAAATAAGAAAAATTTATTTTAAAATATTGACAAATGTAAAATGTTTCTACAACAAAATTAAATTATATAAACCCAAATGTTTGTTAGAAACAATTGTACTATGAAAACCGTTTCTACTTTTTCTTTTGTTTTGTTTTCTGCCCTTTGGGCAGAAAAAAATCTAACCAAAAATGGCAAACTGAAAATATATTAGAAAGAAAGTAAAAAATGAAAGTTTGCACTAACCAGATTTTAGATACTTTCATGGACTATCAAACCAGTAATATTCCTACTTAAGAAATATTTTCAATGTGAAATGATTTGATTCATTTTCTGATTACTATCAATGGCTATACAAAGCAAGAAAGGAGGGGTAAGAAATTAGAAGATAGATATCATGTATAGAGATAAATTCAAACTGAAACTATTTAAATCTTCTCTAAAATTTTCATGTTTTCTATTATTTCAAAAATATTAAAGTTTTCCCTAAATCACTGAATAAAATGCTAGTCACCACAGTTGCTATTTTTAGGACTTGAATAAAGAAACAGGGACAACTTTTTGACAATATTGTAACATTGATTTTTAATCTATAAAAACTTACTGATTTCATTGAAGGATATCCTGTTAGTCAATGTTGCAGTAAAAAAGGTGCTCTCAAAGTCCCAGATGTTTTTTAAATACTATCTATGTTCTAATAATGAGAGAATTAATATTTATTGAGCAATTACTAGGTAACGTTCTATATTTTTTCTAACTTTTATATAAATCAGTAAATGTCACCACAATTTTAGGCATATTATAGATATCTTCATTATATATGTGACATGTTGATAGGTATATAAAATGTATAAAGTCCTATCTACCTCATAAGTGTATATATACATATATACATATACACACATATGTGAGAGAAAGTTGACTAATAATTAAATACACAATAGCAAATTTTGAAATCTAGGTGTACATCAATAGATGTGTGAATACTCAGCAGTAGTTGTAAAGAATGAACCAGGTCTTATAAGGAACACGGAAATATTATCAGGTAAATAAAACAAGTTACAGAATAATAGCCATAAATGTGTATGTATGGAAATAACTGTTAAATATAAATTCATGAAATATCAGTTCAGGGAAATTATGAAGAAAAAGGAAATTGAGGCTAACGGTCATGGGACTTCAGCTATTGACTCTATTTTATGTTTTAATTTTTATGAAAAAATATATTCACTAATTTAAAAAAGAAAGTATTTTCAAAAGCAATGTCACATTCTCTTCCTTTCAGGAATTTTCATAAATCAATTTTTTCTCTTCTCACCTTGTAGGTCTGCTTTCACATCTCTGCCTCTTGACCATTTCATTATTTATTTATTTATATGATAGCTTCTTTTTCCCAAGAGTGTTATGAAGCTTTGAGACGTGCTTACAAGAATTCAACCAATATGACAAGCAAAATTAATATCTAACAATTTGACTTATTCTACATTTGACCTATTTCTTTCTACCAAACTAGTTTTCTATGGCTTTTAGTTTGAATAGATATAAAATATATTAATAGTTCTATGTTTTCCTTCTTTCAGAAGGGAGTAAGCAATACTCTCTATTTTTCATTATTTTCTTTAAACATAGTTCTGCCTGAGACTGAGTTGTATGAACTTGGAAAGTGCTCTTAGCAAACCATTCAGAATTTTGTCTTCTCTAATCTACACTACCAAAATTCTCCAGTTGTATTTTGAATTGACATTCCATATACATATGCTTTGTGTACATATTAAAAATGCGAGGAATACTTTTAGTAATATATGAGCCTAGACAGAGTAGTCTTATACGTAAAAAGGCCAACTTGAGGTTGGGTGTAATAGGTTTACAAAGGCAGAGGCAAGTATTCTTTACTTGTCTCTATTACAAAATATCAACTGCCTTCTGGTTTACAAGCTAGATTTAATACTGACAGAGTGATTGACTTCTATCCTATGAATGATACAGGCAGATCCTTAGAAAGAGCCATCATATGCAAGTAAGGATACAACTGAAACTGTCTTAAAAAGACATTGGGAAAAATAAACATATCAACACTAAAGCAACATAGCAGAAACCCAGGAAATATAGCAGAAATTCAGAGTTTAAATTAAAAGAAAATTAAATTGTTTAACATTTCATTTTCTCAATATTAAAAATGCCAAAAGACCACATTTACTTTTATGATGTTTGCTATTTTTATTGTAGTGATTGAATATTCACAAAATTGGACACATTTTATTGCAATTTCTATATATTTTACAATAATTATCAGGGTAATATATAACTGATAAAAGGTTGATCATTAAAATATAAAATAGCTCATTTTAAACATAAAGGTTAGAAGCAGAAAATATGGCATTAAACTAATCTAGGCTGCTTTATGTTTTCCACACACTAAGTGGCCAGATAATTATGATCTCTGAATGCATAATAATCTGGCCACTCAGTGTGTGCATGTGTGTGTGTGTGTGTGTGTGTGTGTGTGTGTGTGTGTGTGTGTATTAGAGGCTTGGTGCATGAATTCATGCATGGGTAGTGTCCAGCCAGTCTAGACCAGGGGAGGGGACATGGGCAGTTGGCTGGCCTGCCTGCTGGTCAAACTCCTGTTTGAGGAGACAATTTGAGTATTAGACATTTATTATATAGTATATATACTGATGGCCAGATTATTATGCAGTCAGAGATCATAATAATCTGGCCACTGAGTGTATATATCCTAACTAATAAAGAGGTAATATGCAAATTGACCATCACTCTAACACACAAGATGGCTGTCTCCATGTGGTCAAAGATGGCCTCCCCCATGTGGACACAAGGTGGCCACCACAAGATGGTTAGAAGAGGAGGGCAGTTGTGGGTTATCAGACTAGCAGGGGAGGGCAATTGGGAGGGACCAGGCCTGCAGGGGAGGGCAGCTGGGCATAACCAGGCCTGCAGGGGAGTACAGTTAAGGGTGACCAGTCTGGCAGGAGATGTCAGTCAGGGGCAATCAGGCCAACAAGGGAGCACTTAGGCATCGATCAGCCTGGCAAGGGAGAGGTTAGGGGGTGAATAGGCTGGCAGGTAGAAGCAGTTAGGGGAAATCAGGCAGGCAGGCAGGTGAGCAGTTGTGAGCCAGCAATTCTGGAGTGTGAGAGGGATGTCTAAATACCAGTTTAACAGTCACGGATACACTAGGCTTCTAGTATGTCCTATCTAATAAAAGAATAATATGCAAATTGATCATTACTTCAACACACAAAATGGTTGCCCCCATATGGCCAAAGATGGCTGCCTCCATGTGGACACAAGATGACCACCACAATATGGACAGCAGAGGAGGGCAGTTTGGAGGGACCAGGTATGCAAGGGAGGGCAATTTGGGGTGATCAAGCCTTCAGTGGAGGGCAGTTAGGGGTGATCACACCAGTAGAGAAGGGAAGTTGGGGGTTACCAAGCCTGCAAGGGAGGCCAGTTAGGGGTGACCAGGCCTGCAGGGGAGGGCCACTGTGAGGGGGCCAGGCCAGCAGGGAAGGCAGTTGGGAGAGACCAGGCCAGCAGGGGAAGGCAGTTGGGAGAGACCAGACCTGCAGGGGGAGGCAGTTGGGATGGAATAGGCATGCAAGGGGTGCAGTTGGGAGTGATCAGGCATTTAGGGGAGGGCAGTTAGGGGTTACGGGCTGACAGAGGATGGCAGTTGGGAGGGACCAGTCCTACAGGGGAGGGCAGTTCAGGGGAACCAAGCCTACAGGGGAGAGAGGTCAGGGGGGACCCAGGCCTGCAGGGAGGACCCACTTGCCTGCCTTCCTGATTGCCCCTAACCACTTCTGTCTGCCAGCCTAATCACCCTCTAACCACTCCCTGCCAGCCTGATAGATGCCTAACTGCTCCACTTCTGGCCAGATTGCCCCTAACTGCCCTCCCCTGCAGGCCTGGTTGCACCCAACTTTCCTCTTCTGCCAGCCTGGTCACCTCTAACTGCTCTTCCCTGCAAGCTTGATCACCACAAACTGCCCTCCCTTGCAGTCTGGTCCCTCCCAACCACTCTCCCCTGCTAGCCATCTTGTGTGTTAGAGTGATGGTCAATTTCCATATTATTGCTTGATTAGATAGGATAGAGATCTGGTGCATGGGTGGGGGTCAGTTGGTTTGTGCTGAAGGGTATCCCGGATCAAAGTGGAGGTTCCCATGGGGCATGGAGTAGCCTGGGTGAGGGCCCTGTGGTGGTTTGCAGGCTGGCCATGTCTCCCAGTGACCCAAGCAGAGTCCCTGGTACCTGGGATTTACTTATCTTCTATAATTGAAACTTTGTAGCCTTGAGTGGAGCCAAGCCTCCTGCTCTTTCTGTGGCTGTAACCACTTTTGTTGGGATATATTTATCTTCTATAATTAAAACTCTGTAGCCTTAAGCAAGGCCAAGGGAACCAGGTTTGCAGAAACTTAGCTTCCTCCATCACCAGGGGGCAACTCAAGTCTCCTGCTCTCTCCAGCTCTGGGGCTGCTGCCATTTTTGTTAGGATTTATTTATCTTTTATAATTGAAACTTTGTAGCCTTGAGCAGAGCCAGGCCTCCTGCTCTCTCTGTGGCTACAGCCATCTTGGTTGGATTAATTTGCATACTTGCTCCTGATTGGCTGGTGGGCATGGCTTGTAGGTGTAGCGGAGGTACAGTGAATTTGCATGTTACTCTATTATTAGATAAGATGCCAAAGCTACCATCCAACTATCTGACCGGTAGCTATGACTTTTCACTGACCAACAGGGATCTGCTAAGTTGCCATGACTTGGCAGCTGTAGTTCTTGGGTGACACACACAGAATAAGAGAGGAAAGACCTGATTCTAAGGTGTGTCACCTGAAAACTACCCTCTCAAAATCCAAGACCCCTTGTGGGATGTCTGAGAGCCAGTTTTGGCCTGATCTCCACAGGCCAGGCCAAGGGACCACACTGGTGCACAAATCCTTGCACTGAGCCTCTAGTTAAATTATATTTAACATCATGAAGTATCAGTGAGAATAGCAGAATAAGGATCTCAGAAAATCTCCCATTTAATTAAATAAAAAGAATAACCATGATAAAAATTGTTAGAATAAACTTGTTCAGAATTACAAAAATTAAACAAAGTCTTACAGCAACTGTGGATAATTTATTTGAGAAAAAAGCCCTATATCCAGAGAATTATAATAATTTAAATAGTCTGGTGTTTTCCCAGAATACTTCGTCCATAATATATCTCTTACTCTGACTTGAGTCAGAGCTTGTCCAGTATGAGCAATTTTTTCCTGGAAGAATTTGCCAATAATAATCAGTAACAATGGTTTAATATCACAGCAGCCTGAGGCAGAGGATAAGAATTGGTGTAAACAAAAATCTTAAAAGGAAGACCTGGGAAATGAGATACCAACAGGCACTTTGTTCTTGGGAATCAAAAAGCCCATGTGCCTGTGTATAACTGTGCTAATGCTCAATAAAGACATAAAAATCTTTAAACTCTAGCCCTAGCCAGCTTGACTCAGTGGATAGAGTGTCAGCCTGTAGACTGAAGGGTCTCAGGTTCAATTCCAGTCAAAGGCATATGCCTGGGTTTCGAGCTCTATCTCTCTCACCAGTGATGTTTCTAACTCTTTTCTTCTCCATTCCTCTCTGAAATCAATAAAGAAATATATTTTTTAAAAATCTGTAAACTCTAACCAGTGGCTAACTTTGAGGCTCTGCACTAATAGGAAGTAAAAACTAAGGCAATGAAGTAAACTGCCTGGCTAAGGATTTAAAGACATCTCGTAACACAGAGCTCCTCAGAAAATAAAGTGACGTATCAGTTACAGGAATCCAGGAAAATATTTGTTACAACAAAGATAACTGACCAGAAACTCCAGTGACCACACAAGACAAAGAATATACATATTACCTAAGTAGTACAGAAAATTCAGTAAACTAGCAACATCAACAAACAAGAATAACAGCAAACCCTGGAATGGGGAAAGAATTTGACTTCTAGAGTTGCTAAAATATACTCTATAAAATGTCCACTTTTCAATAAAAAAAAAAAAAATTAAGAACCATGCAAAAGAGCAACAAAAAAAGGCCCATAGACAAGATTTTAAAAACAGGAATAAAAGTGAAGAAGATAAACACTTTAAATCAACTATTTTAAATTTATTCAAAGAACTGCTGAAAAATGACTAAAGAACTATAAAGGGAAAGTATAATTATATTGTCTCTCTCAACTGAAAATATCAACAAAATATATAAATTATTTTTTAGAAAGACAAAGTAAACATTCTGGTGTTGAAAAGAGCAATAATAATTGAAAAAATCACTAGAGAGCTTAACATCAGAATTGGATAGGCAAAAGAAAGAATCATTGAATTTGAAGATATATTGATTGAGATTACTAAATCTTAGGATCGGGGGGGGGGAGGGTGGGAATGAAGAAAATTGAAGAGTCTAAGAAACTTGTATGACACAAACAATTATACTAGTGTAGGTACAATGGGAATCCCAGGAATGAAAAGAAAGGGGCAGAAAGTATGTTTTAAGAAACAATGTGTGAAATCTTTCTGAATTTGATATAAATTTACTCAACTGTAAAAATAAGTAGTTCCATGAACTCCAAGTAAAAAGAATTGAACAAGACTTATAATGCATATAATCAAATTGTTGAAAGATGAATATAAAATCTTAAAATAACAAGAGGAGCAACTTATCATGTACAAGGGATACAGAATAATATTAACAGCTAATTTCTCATCAGAAACAATGCAGGCCATAATACAGGGGTATGACAGTTTCAAACAAAAATCCTAACCCTCAATTTTGTAAGAGGAAAATCTTTCCAATAGGCAGCTTTTGAACTGAAACAGCAGATCTTTCTGGTTCTCAAGTTTGCTAGTCTTTGGACTGGTACTTCACCATTGGCTTCCTAGGTCTCCAACCTGCTGACTCAACCCTCTGATCTTAGGATTTTCCAACTTCTATAATTGTGTGAATCGAATTCCTTAAAAACAATCTGAAAAATGCTCACAAATAAAAATTTAAAAGGTATACAAGAAAATATCTATTTAACCCAAATAAGGCAATAAGAGATTATTATATGAAGAAAAAGACATAGAAAACAAAGAATTGGACAGATAGAATTTCCAAGCCATCAATGAATACAGTGAATGTAAATGGTTAAATCCTCCAAGCAAAAAAAAAAAAAAAGATGGTGAAATAAATATATTAGTAAATCATAATTAATCTATATGCTCTTACGAATAGATATGCTTTATTTTCTAATCATTTTGGCAAATTTTTAACTTTATTTTTACTGTTGACACTATCACAGATGTTCCCATTTCTTTTCCCTTGCTTATCTCCACCCAGTGCTCGCCTCCCCCCACCCTCCTTTTGGGCATTACCACACTATTGTCTGTATCTATGGGTTTTGCATATATGTTATTTGCCTAATCCCTTCATCGTCTTTCATCCAATCCTCCCTTCCCACTTCCCTTTAAAAGCTGTCAGTCTTTTCCATGTATTCAAAGACACAACTAGATTGAGTGTAAAAATATAGAAAATTATATAATATGCAAACCATAACCAAAGATGGGGTAGAGGGGCCACACTAATAGAAAACAAAATAGACTTTAAGATCAACAGTGTTACTAGAGACAAAAAAGGACATTTCATAATGATAAAAAGTCAATATATAATGAATACATAGCAATTATAAGTCTATATGCACATAAGAGAATTCCAAAATACATGATGCAAAAACAGGCTGAATTGAAAAGAGAATACACAAATCAGCAATAATAGTTGGAGACTTCCATATCAAAACTTAATAATGGATAAAACAATTAAGCAGAAGACCCACAAGGAAACAGAATAATTGAACACTATAAACCAAACAAACCTAATAGACATCTATAAAACACTCTACCTCACAACAGAAGTATACACCTTCTTTTATGATATATCAAAGATTTATCTTGAAAATCGCTAAATGTATACTTAAGAAGAATGCAATCATCAATATAAAAAAAAAAACAGATATCAAACCAATAACCTAATTTTCCACCTTAAAACAACTAAGAATTTATGAGCATACTAAATTCAAAGCTAGCAGAAAAAAAAAAGGAATAGAAAAGTTGGATCTTTTTGTATTTGGTGTAAGTTGGTGGTCCAGTTTCATTTTTTGCATGTATCTGTCCAATTTTCCCACCATTTATTGAAGAGGCTATCTTGGCTCCATTGAATGTTCTTGCCTCCTTTGCCAAATATTAGTTGAGCATAGTGGTTTGGGTTCTCGATTCTATTCCATTGACTGAAAATGGATACAGGACTTAAACATTAGAAGGGAAACCATAAAAATACTAGAGGAATCCACAGGCAGCACAATCTCAGATATATGCTGAAAGAACTTCTTCACTGATACTGCTCCAAAGGCAATTGAAGCAAAAGAAAAAATAAACAAAGGGGACTACATCAAAATAAAAAGCTTTTGCACAGCAAAAGAAAACCATCAACAAAACAACAAGAAAGCCCACTGTATGGGAGAACATATTTGCAAATGTTATCACTGATAAAGGTTTAATCTCCAACATCTACAGCCAACTTATACAACTTAATAAAAGAAAGATAAATGATCCAATAAAAAAATAGGCAATGGACCTAAATAGAATCTTTTTGAAAGACGACAGAAAGAAGGCCAAGAGACACATGAAAACATGTTCAAAGTCACTTATTATCCGAGAGATGCAAATCAAAACAACAATTCGATACCATTGCATGCCTGTCAACATGGCAATAATCAACAAATAAATAAATGACAAGTGTTGGCGAGGATGCGGAGAAAAAGGAACCCTTGTGCACTGTTGGTGGGAATGCAGACTGGTGCAGCCACTGAGGAGAATAGTATGGAGTTTCCTCAAAAAATTAAAATGGATCTCCCATTTGACCCTGTAATCCCACTCTTAGGAATTTATCTTAAGAAATTACAAACACCAATCAGAAAGGATTTATGCGCCCCTATGTTCATAGCAGCACAATTTATAATAGCTACAATTTGGAAACAGCCTAGGTGCCTGTCATCAGATGAGTGGATAAGAAAACTGTGGTACATCTACACAATGGAATTCTATGCTGCCATTAAAAAGAATGAATTCTTACCATTTGCAGCAACCTGGTTGAAACTGGAGAACCTTATGCTTAGTGAAATAAGCCAGTCAATGAAGGAGAAGCACCACATGATCTCACTCATTTGTGGATAATAAAGAACATTTTAAACTGATGAACAAAAGGATAGATACAGAGGCAGTAAGGCATCAGACTGTGAAATTACAGCAGGAAAATTAAAGTTAGGTGAGGTAGATAAGAAATCAATCAAAGGACTTGTATGCATGCATATAAGCATAACCAATGAACATAGACACTGGGGGGTTGGGGTATGCCTGGGAGGGAAGGGGGGGCAATGGGGAGACATGTATAAAAAATTAATAATAAAATCCTACTCCTTCATGT
>PVJN01062248.1:0-11067 GCA_004026805.1 Lasiurus borealis | reverse complement strand
ACACACACACACACACACACACACACGAGCAGAGCACGAGCCTCCCCGGGGGCCAGGGACGGCAGCGCTTATCCGATCGGCGAAGACGCGCATCTGCCGCTGAGAGCGGAACAACAAACAGCCGCCCGCTTTGAAGATAAGGCCTTGTTTAGGGACGCCATCCCCGCGCCCAGATCTGCGGACGCGGCCACTTCATTAGGGACGCGATCGCTCTGTGTCCGGTGAGGGAGCGGGAGATTGCCTTCCTAAATGTCCTTTTTTGATTTTTTTTTTTAAACGGCTTTGTGTTCAGAGCCAAATTGAGTGTTAAGTGCGTACAGGGGGTCCCCCGAGTGCACAGCCCCCCCGGCCGGCGGCATCCCACGCCGTAAGGTCCGCTTCCAAAACCCATTTAAACAGCCAGAGGGTCGCCCCAGACGTGTCCCGGCGGTGAGCAGCGAGCATCGGCGGCGTCTGGCGGGGAGTTACAACCCGAGGAGCCAAGACTGTCTTCCAACTTGTTCTAGAAACGAGGCCTCCAAGCACGGAGCCCGGACCTCCCGGGCAGCTGGTTCAGCCGAGACCCCTCCCCCGCCGCCGGGGTCGCAGAAGGAGCTTCCCGGGAAGAAGGATGGGAGACGGAGGGAGGGGCCCCCAGGAGCGGGAGAACAGGAGGAAACGGGTCTGGGGGGAGGGAGGCAGCCCGGCGGACACCCCACCATCAGCCCAGGGCGGCCTGTGCACCCCCGTCTGCCAGCATGGGGAGGCAAGGAGCCTGAGTTTTCTTAAGGCACTAAGTTTGGGATCAACCGTTGCCACAGCAACAGAACTGACATAATCACATGCTGTGTGTCTGCGTGTGCACACGTGTATGCGCACATGCGTGCTCTCGGATCGCTGTGTAGCAGGGGCCTTGAGGACAGGTGATGCCCACCTGGCCTGCGTGTCCCTCAGGGTGCACACCGCCCGTGCCTCCAGGTGATGACTCCTAGGTTTGAGCAACGTTTAAACAACACACGTGTCGCCAGAACCGGTTTGGCTCAGTGGATAGAGCGTCGGCCTGTGGACTGAGAGGGTCCCAGGTTCGATTCTGGTCAAGGGCATGGACCTTGGTGGCAGGCACATCCCCAGTAGGGGAGGGCGTGCAGGAGGCAGCTGATCCCGATGTCTCTCTCTTGTTGATGTTTCTAGCTCTCTGTCCCTCTCCCTTCCTCTCTGTGAAAAATCAATAGCATATATTTTTTAAAAATAAGGAAATAAAAGAAAATAAATGGCACGCGTGTACATGGATCAGGGCCTAGAAAGTGGGAAGGGGGTGCAAGGAGGAAACCAAGGCTCCCGGGTGGTCTGAATCCCCCGACCAGGAAGAGGCTTTGTGGGGGAGCCGCCGGAACGGCTCTCTGGCCTGTCGTGGCAGCGTTTGGCAAGCAGACCTGGAACCTGGGCTGCTGTCTGCCAGCGGTTCCCCCTCCCACGGACCCCCCTCACGGGATGAGCACCCCAGAGGCAGGGTGTGCAGACCCCAGACCCAGAGTGGGCCGGCCAAGGGGAGGCCCAGCGCACGCGGGATGCCAGGATTCTGAAAAAGAGACCGGGCCGAGACCGGTGTGGCTCAGTGAATAGAGCGTCGGCCTGCGGCCTGAAAGGTCCCAGGTTCGATTCCGGTCGGGGGCATGTACCTTGCTTGCGGGCACATCTCCACTGTGGGGCGTGCAGGAGGCGGCTGATCGATGTCTCTCTCTCATCGATGTTTCTGACTCTATCTCTCTCCCTTCCTCTCTGTAAAAATCAATAAAATATTTAAAAAAAGAGAGAGAGAGAGAGACCGGGGCAGAGAAGGGGGCTGTTTTCCAGGCAGGAGACCTCTGGGTCCCCACCTGCTGCAGCTGAGAGCCGGGTTGTAGCCACAGTCTGGGACGGCCCCACCCAGACCGGCTGGGCCAGGTTCGCATGTGACACAGCTGGCCCACCCCCGCCTCCGGCGGGCATACAGCTCCCCACCACGCTGAGGACAGAGAAGGGCGCACGTGCCGCCGAGCCGGTGACAAGGCGAGAGGCGGTGGCTGAGATGCTGACTCAGGCGGCCTCCCCTGATTAGCGGGTCCAGGTGACAGGGGGGAGGCGGAGGTGACATCTCTGGTCTGGGAGGAGGACGGAGAGCGGAGGCTTCTCGGGAGTGACTGGGCGCGGGCCGTGCAGCGAGTCTCACAGCGGCAGGCGAGGTGATGCCCATTTTACAGAAGGGCACACTGAGTCTCGGGGAGGCCCAGCGCTCCCCCAGGGCCCGGGGTTTCTGCCCTGGATCTCACCCAGGCGGCCGGAATTGGGGTGCGGGAGGCGGTGGGGTGTTGCATGAAGAACCCGCGCTCTGGAACCGCACTGCTGACGCGTCCTTTTCCTCCTCCGCCTCCGTCTGCTCGTCTGTCGAGTGGGGGTGATGCCTGGGTCCCAGGGTGTTGTAAGGCAGTGGTTCCGGTCAAGGGCATGGACCTTGGTTGCAGGCGCATCCCCAGTGGAGGGCGTGCAGGAGGCAGCTGATGGATGTTTCTCTTTCATCCATGTTTCTAGCTCTCTGTCCCTCTCCCTTCCTCTCTGTAAAAAAAATAAAATAAAATAAAATATGTTTAAAGAAAAACATAAAAAATATAAATTCTTGAAAAATAAAAAATAAAAAAAACTAAGGTTTTAAAAACCGTTGACTCCCTGTTTTGCATGGGGCCCTCCCCTCTCCACATGCTTGTGTCACCTTTCCTGCCCAGCCTCCCTGCCCTCCGGCTGCCCCTCAGGCTGGGGAGACCATGGGCTTGCCCGCTGGTGGCCCCGGAGGGCCGGGCCTGTCCTCAGCCCGGAGACGAGGCCAAAGCCCAGTGGAGGGCACCCCGGGGGGGGCTTGGGACCGGGCCTCCGTGAGCCGCTGTTCCTGGCAACGGATGCCCACCTCCGCGCCCACCCCAGCCCGCCTGTCCTGTCCTGTCCCCTGTCCCTGTCCGGTCAGGGGGTCAGGAGAGCGGAAGGCAGCGGACATCAAAGGCAGAGCCTTGCCCCGGAGGTGTCGCTTCCTGCTGTGTGGCAGCTGCTCTCCCAGCCCGGAACTGCAGGCTGAGGGGTCACCCTCTCCTATAAACACCCCCCGCCCCGGGGACATCCTCCCCCAACCACGGCCACCAGACAGCACCCACGCCGGACACCCCGGAGGGCAGAGTGGGAAGGGCTCGTGCCCACCGGCAAAATCCACCGCTGCCCTCCCCTCAGCAGCCAGCAGGCAGGGTCCAGGAGACTGGCACCAGGAAGTCTGGGGCTGCAGGGAGGGAGGCTGGGTGGGCAGGGGCTGGGGGAGGGCGCACTAGGTGGGGGCACCCCCCTCGGCCAATCCTGGGAGCGGAGCAGAGGCTGGCTGCGGGGCAAGGCACCGCCCTATCCACCCCTGCCCGGGCCAAGGGCGAGGGGGGTGCAGAGGGGGAGGTGGGTGCAGAGGGGGAGGAGCAGGTGAAGAGGAGGAGCAGGTGAGGGAGGAGCAGGTGAGGGGGAGGAGCAGGTAAAGGGGGAGGAGCAGGTGAGGGAGGAGCAGGTGAGGGATGAGCCTGCTCCTCCCCCTCACCTGCTCCTCCCCCTCACCTGCTCCTCCTCCTCACTGCTCCTCCCCCTCATTGCTCCTCCTCCCTCACCTGCTCCTCCCCCTCACCTGCTCCTCCCTCACCTGCTCCAGCCCCTCAGCTGCTCCAGCCCCTCCTGCTGTCAGCAGGACCCTGGCCCTCTGAGGCTTGAGGAGGGCCTTCCTGCCTCTCCAGCCCCGGGGGTGGGTGCACTCATTGGCTTGTAGATCCTCACACCCACCCCTGCCTCTCTGATCACATGGTGTTTTCTCCTCTGAGGACACCAGTCCTGCTGGGTTAGCACCCGCCCTGGTACAGGTGACCTCAGCTTAACGTGACTGCGTCTGCAAACACCCTATTTCCAAATGAGGCACCTTCAGAGGTACTGAGACTAGGTACTGAGGGTTCGGTAGTGAGATCATGTGCTGAGGGTTCGGTACTGAGATCAGGTACTGAGGGTTAGGTACTGAGATTAGATACTGAGGGTTAGGTGGTAAGATTAGGTACTGAGGATTCAGTACTGAGATTAAGTACTGAGGGTTAGGTACTGAGATTAGGTACTGAGGGTTAGGTGGTGAGATCAGGTACTGAGGGTTAGGTACTGAGATCAGGTACTGAGGGTTAGGTAGTGAGATCAGGTACTGAGGGTTCGGTACTGAGTTCAGGCACTGAGGGTTAGGTACTGAGATTAGGTACTCAGGGTTCGGTACTGGGATCAGGTACTGAGGGTTTGGTACTGAGATTAGGTACTCAGGGTTCGGTACTGGGATCAGGTACTGAGGGTTCAGTACTAAGATCAGGTACTGAGGGTTTGGTACTGAGATTAGGTACTCAGGGTTTGGTACTGAGATTAGGTACTCAGGGTTCGGTACTGAGATCAGGCACTGAGGGTTCAGTACTAAGATCAGGTACTGAAGGTTCGGTACTGAAGTCAGGTACTCAGTGTTCAGTACTGAGATTAGGTACTGAGGGTTAGGACATCAAAATACGTTTGGGGAGACTCACCCACCCGTGACAGAGTCCTAACCGCTGGACTCAGAAGAAAGAACACAGTACAGTTCTCAGATTCTCACAACAACCTAATGGTTTCAAACACAGAAATGCCCCGAAGGCGTGTTTCTCGGGACTCTCGTGTGTTGGACTCAGTGCTGCCATTAACCCCGAGCACCGAGAGACCGAGCGGCCGGTGACCGACCAGATGGAGCAGTGCCAGCCATCGCTGTGCTGGGCGAGGACATGCGCCTGCCGGTGGGCACGGCCTGCTGGGGAGTGACGGCAGCCTGGCGGGGGAGAGCGCCCAGGCCCTCACAGGTGAGGACGGAGTCCCGTTCACCGGGGCCAGAGCATCAGCTCTCGGCAAACACATACAGTGGCGCCTCGAGATGCGTGTTTCATTCTTTCCGTCACCTTGAGGCGTGGGAAACTATGAGAGGCTGGGGTCGCAGTAAACTGGTGGGTCGTGTGCAGCCGGCTGATCCGCGCGATGACTCCTATCTCAACTGTTGCTCGTATTTCAAAGCAAAAATCGCTCGCTCGACGGCTCGTATCTCAAAAATCTTGTATGTTAGGGCACTCGTATCTCGAGGTGCCACTGTATTGGGATGAGGAAGAGGGAGGGACAATGGGCTGGAGTCATCGCGGACACTCGCTGCCAGGATTAGGGCAGGGATTGAACGCTGCCGACCCGCGTCCGGCAGGCTGGGCAGAGGCGGTGCCCTGGGACCCCTGGGGGTGGCGGGGCCCCTGTGGGCTGAAGGGACTCGGCTGCTGGCCCCTCGGCAAAGTCCAGGCTCTGCCCCTGCCCCTCCAACGCCCGGACGTGCGCACCCACGGAGAGGCATGTGGGGCGTCAGCAGGAGGAAGAGCAGGAATGACAGAGCCAAAGAGCCCCGCCCGGAGACACGGGGGCGTGGGCAGAAGCTTCCAGAAGCTGGGCTCACCGTCATGTGGTTTCCCTGCCCCCGGCTCAGCCTTCGTTCCCTGAGCCACCCCCCGAACGTGCCCTGTTCACGGGCATGGCCTCCCTCTGGAGGGGCCCAGCCAGCCGCCAGCTGCCCACCCCTTCCCGGCCTGTGGCTGGCTCATCCCCGTCTCCCTGCTCTGGTCCCGATGGAAGCAAGGGTTCTCCTGAGGGTGGGGGGGCAGTGGGCAGCCTGAGTGCCTGAGCGGCCGGCACAGGCAGGGCAGCGGGGGGAGCAGGCTGCCACTCACTGGACGCCTCCGCTCGGTCCCCCGCCTGTCCCCCTGGCTCTGCCCGGCTGCCCTCCCAGCCTCGCCAGCCTCCTCCTGCAGACGCCACACGAAGCGCAGGGCGTCCGTTCACTGAGCTGCAGGGGACAGGAGGGACCTTTAGGGCAGGACTCGGTCCCGGGCCGTGTTTGAGGGTCTGGACTCTAAGGAAATCTGCTGGTGCCCAGGCGCCCTGGACCCGGAAGCCCGCGGTTCCCGTGGCGAAGGCTCCAGCGAGGGCAGGAAAGAGCACCCGTCCTCTGTGCGTCCACAGTTTTAACAACCTGCCCCCCAGTGACAGCCACTGCCCCACCACTGAGCGATGCCACACACATCCCACGGCCCCCACCCCACACAGACACACACACACAGACACACACACAGAGAGAGACACACACACCAGAGACATACACAGACACACACACACAGAGACACAGAGACACACACACACAGAGACACACACACAGACACACACACACACACACACAGAGACACACACACATAGACACACACACACATAGACACACACAGACACACACAGAGACACAGAGACACACACACACATAGACACACACACACATACACATAGACACAGACACACACACACAGACACACAGACACACACAGAGACACACACACACACAGAGACACACACACCAGAGACATACACAGACACACACACAGAGAGAGACACACACACCAGAGACATACACAGACACACACAGACACACACACACAGACACACACACACACACAGACACACACACACACACACACAGACACACACACAGAGACACACATACAGACACACAGACACAAATACAGAGAGACACACACATAGACACACACAGACACACACAGAGACACACACACACAGAGACACAGACACAGAGAGACACACACACAGACACACAGACACACACAGAGAGACACACAGAGACACACATACAAACACACACAGGCACACACAGAGACACAGGTACCCACACAAACACACAGAGACACACACACACATACAGAGACACACATAAAAACACACAGAGAGAGACATACACAGAAACACACACAGACACAGACACACACACACACACACACACACACACACGCCCAGCACCTCCTCCCATGCCCGCAGCTGGGACAGAGGTCTCCCTCCCCGTGGCAGATGAGAAAACCGAGGTTCAGAGAGAACAAACGTTTCCCCAAAACCGGCAGCCAGTGGGAGGGCTCGGCCCCGCTGACCCCCCCTGAGGAGGCTGGCGCGTCCTCAGAGGTCGGAGCGCAGGATCTCACTCACCCTCCTAACGGCACCTGAGGAGCGCTCATTGCCTCCCCTTAACACCCCCCTTTACAGAGAAAGACACGGGGTTCCCGGGCACAGTGAGAGGCATCGCCGGGATCTGCACCCCGAACCCAGGCAGGGAGACTCAGGGTGTGCGCCCACCACTTGGACCGAACGGGGGAGGACGGGCCTGGCTGCCGCCTCCAGGGAGACCCCCGTCCCCCACCCTGCAGAGCGTCGGGGTGCAGAGCCCGGGCTGCGATCGGATTGGCTGCCTGGGCCATCGGAAGCACCTCCGCTTCTCAGACATTCGGGGAGAACTGCAGAGCGGGGAGCAGGGAGCGTGGGCGAGGGACCCTGGCACCCAAGGGCCTGCGCACAGGGCCCGGCCGCCAGCCTCGGTGACGGGAGACTCTGAGCGACCGGTGCGAGCCAGGACGGGGTCGGGGAGTGGCCATGGGGCCGCCGTGAAGCCAGGGATCGCCCCTGGGAGAGGCAGACCCTCCGAGGGCGCTCTCGACGATGCTGTGTCCTTGCTTGGTGATGGCCATCCACCCAGGCAGCAAGGGGGACGCGGGGGCTGGGGCTGGTCCAGACTGCCCAGGGGCCGCTCCCCGATAGTATCAGCCTGTTAGCTCACTCTGTGGCTGGCGTGTCGCCCTGAGACCCGGTCGCCCCCGGCAGAGAGGCGGGCAGACGGCCAGCTGGGGGCTTTTTCACAACGAAGGCCCGGAGCCCCGGCTGCCGTCCATTTACCTGTTCTTCCCTTTTTGGGGAAAAACCCGGCCCAGCCCAGATCCTGCGGTCACGGAATTGCCCCATCCCCGCCGGTCACGATGAGGCGGACACCGAGGCTGCCTAGGAAGGAGCCTTCCTCGAACGGCGAGGCCACACGGTCCCTCGATGGCTGTATGGCCAGAGCGGGGCCTGCGGACACACAGGGGTTCTGTGGGAAGCAGCCCGCAGGCTGACCCGGTCACGAATTCCTAACTGGGCCGGTCATGCCGGGGAGTCTCACCAGGCACAGCAGCGCCTTTGCCTGAGGTCCTGTCCCCGGCTGTAGGTTCACACACTTTCGAAATCACCACCCTCGGGCGGTTGCTAACTGTCCTGTAACCCCATCCCTGCCTGGCTCACCCCCACCCCCACCCCACCCGCCCAGGAATTTTCCTTTGGGCCAGTGGCTCTCAACCTTCCTAAGGCCGTGACCCTTTAAGACAGTTCCTCATGTAGTGGTGACCCCTAGCCGTAAAATTATTTTCGTGGCCACTTCATCACTGTCATTTTGCTGCTGTTAATGAACCATCATGTAAATATCTGTGTTTTCCCCATGGTCTTAGGCGACCCTGCTAGTGGTTGAGAACCGCTGCTTCAGGCCCTCCTTAATTCCAAAAGCAAAAAAGAAGCTTCTAAACCACCACTCTCTCGAGCATTTGAGATCTTGCTCGCCTACATCCTCAAATAAACTTGTAAAAATTCCCTCCCCCCCCACCAAAAAAAAAAAATCATGTTGTTGTTGTTTGTTTTTTAAGATAATTTTAAGCACAATCACTTCTTTTCTCAACCTGCGCGCAGTCAGGGAGTGATCGTGCGTTAAAAACGCTGGGAGCAGAGAAGTGCCCTCTGGACGACCCCGACCTCGGAACAGCACGAAGACAGTCGCGCACACACGTCTGGGAAGACGAGCCATCAAAGGTGAATGGCGCCGAAACCGGTGTGGCTCAGTGGATAGAGCGTCGGCCTGAGGACTGAAAGGTCCCAGGTTCGATTCCAGCCAAGGGCATGTACCTTGGTGGTGGGCACATCTCCAGTGGGGGGCATGCAGGAGGCAGCTGATCGATGTCTCTCTCATCGATGTTTCTAGCTCTCTATCCCTCTCCCTTCCTCTCTGTAAAAAAATCAACAAAATATATTTTTTTAAAAAAAGGTGAATGGTGGCGGGATAGCAGGGGTCTTATTTCCTTCTTCAGACCTCTCTGAATTCCCCGTTTGCCACCAATGAATGGGTGGTTTTCCCCGCAGAAGGACACCTGGGGTTTGGGACGGGCAGTCAGCTCATTGTGTTTCGGAAAGCGACCCGCCCGTCTCCACAACAGCCCAGGGGTTGCCCCTGGAACCGGTGGGTAAAGGGATCGACACGCTGTGGTGTGTGCGTGCAGGGGGGCAGGATTCCGTAAGAAACGGGGAGCTACCAAACCTCAGAAAGACCAGGAAAGATCAGAAGTGCACCTTACTCAGAGAGAGAAGCCAATCTGAAAAGCCGACTGCTGCATTGCTCCCCGAGAGGACATTCTGGAACAAACACAGCTATAGCCACAAGCCCGGCGGTGGCCGGGGGCTCAGGTGGGGCAGGGGGACAACCTGTATGCTGTTGGGATGGTGGCACATGTGATACGTGCAGCAAAGCTCAGGGGATGCACAACACCAAGATCCAACCCCAACAACCTATCTCATAGAGAGGGACGATGCTAACTGACTGCCCCATTCTCAAAGAGGGCGGCACCCACAGCCAATAGGGAGGGAATATGCTCATTGGCTGCCCTCCCCTCAAAGATGGCAAGGCCCACAGCCAATAGGGGGGGAATATGCTCATTGACTGTCCCACCTTCAAAGATGGCGGCCCCAACAGCCAATAAGAAGAGAATATGTTCATTGACGGTCCCACCCTCAAAGATGGCAAGGCCCACAGCCAATAAGGAGGAACTATGCTAATTGACTACCACACCTTCAAAGATGGAGATGCCCGCAGCCAATAAAAGGGGGATATGCTAATTGACTGTCACGCCCTTGGATGGCAGTGCCTACAGCCACAAGATGGTGTCACCCAGTCCCCTCAGCGCTGCTGGGACAGCAGGCATGGGGCACTGCCGAGCCCACCCCCAGGCAGGCCCAGCCGCTCCGTGTGCCTGCCTCCATAGTCCCCCAGTCCCCTTAGGCCCCCAGCCACCCAGGGCCACCCGAGGCTCAGGTAGCCAGGGCCGGCCGAGGCTTGCCCTGCCAGGAGTGGCAGCAGCAGAGGTGTGATGGGGCATCGCCTTCCCTAACCCCCAGGTCACCTCCCGCCCCTGAGGACCCCCGAACTGTGAGAGGGGGCAGGCCGAGCTGAGGGACCCCCCTCCAGTGCATGAATTTTCATGCACCGGGCCTCTTGTTCTTTAACAATAATGATCAATATTGGATCAGCATTTGCAACAACACATCCTGGTGAAGTGGAAAGCCGGAGACCCAGGGGTGCCCCGGCCAGCGGCCCCCCCTTCCTGGGCCTGTACCTAAGGAAGCAGAAGCCCTCTTTGGTCCCGGGTCCTCCCAGAAGCTGAGAGAAAGTCCTTCCTCAGAACACAGCATCGCGTGCTCGGAAAGACAAACCACCTTGGAAAGACAATACCCTTTGACATGGAAACCTCACACTTTCCAAGAAACCCAAAGGGTGTTCTCCCCGTTGGCTCTATAGCTCAGACCCCAGATTCTACTTCCCATTGAAGCCGCACACACGGGCCTGCGTGGACGGCGCCGTCTGAACACGCCACGCGGGCCATAAAATAACCCGCCGAGCCAGGCTGCACGGGCCCCAGACGGGCTGCTTCGAACTCGACAGCGGCCGTCTCCTTCCGGGAAGATTATGAGCCAATTACCAGGGCGATTCCGCAAAACTACCGCCGCCGAGGAGACGGGCCGCCGGGACAGAAACCCAGTCTGCGGCGTGTTTTTCAAAGAAAGCCGAAGGCACGGCGAGCAGAGTCCTGCTTTAAAACAGGTCTGACCCAATAAATGTTTAAAAAAATTTTTTTTTTTTTAAGGAAAAGGAGAGTGGTCTATGGTTCCAGCTGCAATGAGCTAAGCACAGGAAGCGACAGAATGTGGGGGGACCTGCTGCAAAATGAAAATAGGGGACCCCCTGTGCCAAAACGAAGAAATGCATGATGGGAACCGTCAGCCAGGCGCCTTCCGAGTGGGGGGTGAAGGTGGGGACATGGTGTGGGGGCGGAG